>CM036537.1:16949584-17069584 GCA_020745685.1 Tautogolabrus adspersus | reverse complement strand
AAAACAGAGAGGAAGTAATTGTTTTCATTTCATCTTTGGCTTACAGAACATTTCTCCTTACAAGCATGTTGTAATTCTTTCTTCAACTTAGTAAATGAATAATTTAGCATTTAGATTGTCCATCTTGAACCTCTGGCAACATGATCAGATGACTTCTAAAGTGTAACTTTACTACTTAGTTTTTGTTATATATTGGCGAATTTCGAATCGATAAAATCCACATAATGCTTTTTTTTATTAACTTCTCTGCTTCATGATTTCTCTGTCATGATCGTTTGTGACAAAAGTGCAGCCCTCAAAAGCACAAACACAGTTAAAAACTCACATGCGCCTTGGTCCTGGAGATCCACGTCTCCAAAAGCAGCGAGAGACGCGTTTTGTGGAATCTCCCTGTGGTCTTCACAGCGATGAAGATGTCCTCTAACTTCAGTTTTTGCTGGATAACTTGCGCACCATCAGAGGCAGGGTGTCCCCCCTTCCCTCGGCTGCTGTTTCTAGCCGTGTTCTGTGCGTCTTTGGCCGAATACGGAGCCTGTTGGATGGAGCGTTGGAGCGCGCCGGATGATGGAGGCTGAGCCGGGCTGAGTTTGGGGAGGTTGCTGGTGCGTAATTGGAAATCCACGTAGAGAATGATGAAGAAGGTGATAATTAAAACAGGCAACCTCCGGCGTATCCATTTCTTAGGCATGGTAGAACATAGGGGCCTATGTTAATTAAAATCCACGAAGACTTAAAATCCTGTTTCTTTCATATAAAGTCCTCATGTTCACTTGTTTGGGTCTCTTCTCCATCTCATCTTCCGTCTTCCTTCCTCGTAACGTAGAGCCTATCGGGGTTTTCACCTCAATCAATTCATAGTTTAAATTTAAGATGATCAGAATCAATTAATATTAACCCTGCCAAATAAAAAAACACTGTTTAGAATTTCTCTAAGGGAAAGGCTACAGCTGCATGACAGGAATAATGATGTCTCATTTCTGTGAAAAAGCGGCTGACACTGTGATGTATTTGACGTTGTGACAGTTTCAGCTCTGCCCACAGAATGTCACTAGTGTCAAGTTACACGAACCGAAGTGATGCCACTTCCTGGCATTGATTTCAAAATAAACCACAAAAGAAAGGGAAAAATAGGCTGTGCATCCAGTTGTTATAGGCTTTTATTTGAGAGTAGTAGATTAAACATGTAACCCATTACACGGGGCAGAAAAACTCAGTGGGGTAATATAGATTTAGTGGAGAGTCTAAAAAGGCTAACTAAGCCAAACACACCAACATTTAACCAACAGCATTTGATCACCTTTTCAGCTGAACAAAATCTCCATAATTATTCGAAATACTAGAAGGTTTGAGCATTGCCATCATAACTGAGCAAACCAATAATGCCTGCAGTGATAGTTCAAGATGGAAAAGATTTGAACCAGGACAGTATCAATCATCAATCATAAACTACACAGCAGATAATGTATCACAGCCCGCGGAGCCTGGTGTCTGTTCTCTGCCAGAAACTGCAAACCACAGCAAAACTATCCGCCTCCTTCCTTCCTCCTCAGCTTTTACAGTTATACAGCTTTGTAAAAGGTTAAACTATGTTAAAAACACACACACACACACACACACACACACACACACACACACACACACACACACACACACTCTCACACACACACACAAACTCAAAACTGGAACTGCTATAGACAAAAATTCAAATTCAGTGTCTCATGAAAACAAAAGTCAAGCGCAGTCTTCATTGTTTGGGGCATTTTAAAGTTTGGTGTCAATAAGATGCTTATTTCCTCAAAAAACAACACAGTGTTTAATGACCATGGATGACTCATAATGGAATCACTGGGAATTAACACAATGTCAACATTAGGTATCAGTTGTTTACTCTTAAATACAATCACGGGAAAACTTTTCAGAACACTGATGCAAAATCGGAGAGTCATGATGAGTATATATTTTTAGCGATATGCTTTTTATTTTCCACTCCCTGGATCCTGTACCAATGTGAGTATGCATATATAAATGATATAGAAAATCTGGTTTGATTTTAAGAACATAATGTATTAAATATCTCAGCCTAATCCATGCTAGAGATGTATAGAAGGAAAATAACATGATGGATTAACTCTACTAGTGAATTAAGAGTCCTGAAGAGAGCATTTGTTTAGGTCAAAAAAAAAAAAGCGCTCTGAAAGTCGCTTACACTAAGCCCTTAAAGCGCAACAGGTCTTTCTATGCTGGTCTAGACGTCTCATACTGTATCCACTGTCTGCTGTTCGCTGCTCTTTGTCTCTGGAGACCATCACCAAAGAGAGAAAGAGCTTGATACAATTAATTCACCTCAGACCCTCATTGCCACCTTTGTTTATTTGTCCTTTCTCAGCGTTCTCGCCTTACATCCATCCCTCCATCTCTCCCCTCCTCTTTCTCCCTCTCTCACTTTCTCTTCCACTGACCAGCTGCTTTCTTTCCTCTCCACTTGAACTACCTGGCTCAGGAAGAACCAGCCCACCCCAAACCCCACCCCTCCAGGTCCCGCAGGTAAACCAGAGATGCCCAGAGCACACCCTGGCTAGGAAAGGCCCAGGATTGCCTTTCAGCCTAGCTAAAAAGGGCCTTTTCTAAAACAGCGAGTACATCACAGTCCTACTTTGAACAAAAGAACTTGGGGAGTCAAGGGACCAGACCCCCTTTCAGGGCTTTGTCTGTCCGCTTAGTCAGACAGAGACTTGGATCGCAATCAAGAACTGGGATTGGAGAAACAGGACAGACACACAAGTGAGGAAGTAGAATAATCAAGAACTGCAAATGATTTTTCTGCATATTACCCCTGGCTTTCATCTGAAAGATCGTCAGTTTGACCACAATGGAGAACTTATTTTGTGTGTGTGGAGATTTTTTTTGTCTGTTAATCTCAAAATGCATTTTTTCTTATAACCTTGTATTCTTTTGCCTTTGTCTGTAAAGCACTTTGGTCAGCTCATGATGTTCACATTCACTTTTCCTGACTTTATGGACCAAGTCAGATTTGACCTTTACACAAAATTTAGAGGAAAAATGTTTTTTTCTGATGCATAGCATAGATGTAAACAAAACTAAACAGTAGGCCTATTTAAATGTCTATACTTCAGTTAGAGCCAGGTTAAAATCTATTGTTAAAATAGTCATTTATCTGCATCTGAAACGACAAACATGACTTTTATATCCATATTATAATGAAGTTTGAATCTATGAAAGCATGTTCTACAAGTTTATGGTCAGTGGGAAATTGTAGTGGGACAATCTTGGAGACAATGGGTTGCAACAATGCATTTAAGAAGACATGGAGCTCTAATCCTGGGTCTCACTGACAACCTGATCTTGCAGAGGAAACAATTTAACTTCACAGACAGGAAAAGCAACCTGTGTGTGTGTGTGTGTGTGTGGGGGGGGGGGGGGGGGGGGGTGCAATTTTGTGTGTGTGGTGTAAAAGGCTCAGAGTCAGAGCAAAGCCTGAAAATCCTCCCACTCACACAACATATTCCTAAATTTACATAATCACATATCATGTAAATTCTCTTCTTTGTTAGTCAGAAAGACAGATTAAATTATATCTGGTGATTACATGTGTAGAATATGTTGACATTCCTGGAAAATACAATTTTGAGATGTCAAACTTATAAAAGGCAGAGCAGATAACTTTCCATAATGCAATTTATATTTCATTAGACCCCTTCTCCTTAGTGTTTGGTCAAGATCTGTCTCCAGGTTCATGCTCCGATTGTAAATTGGTGGAGAGTCCAATTGTTCAGGGCTCATCTACCCTTTAATTATTATTTTGTAATCCCCTCAGTATTCTAAAACTGGAAAAACTGGAACAATTTTTATTGCCACCTATCAAGTGTCTGTGCATTTCTGTTTTTAAATAGCATAAAGTCTTATTTGAATCCTGCTGTGTCGCACAAAATGTGTAAATCTGGTAAAGTTAATCACCATGTAGCTGTCAAGTTAATTTCCATATCTTAATGATTTAAGTGGTGCAGAACATAAGATGAGTGAGATATGTGAATGAATGTGGTCCATTAGAGGTTCAGAGAACAAACACATACTCTAATCCAGTGGCAAACCTTTTTTGGCTTGTGACCCCACATTGACTTCACAAAACGCTGGAGACCCTCAGGCATAAAAAACATACAGCTTAGTGCTAAAATGATTATTATTTTCAATCATGTGATAGTCTCTTCTACTGTACGAGTTACGATTCATTTTAGACCCCATTGGCTATGCCATTCATATAATTTTAGATAGAGGCAGAAAGCCAGGAAGAGATTGGTCCACAAAGTGATGATTTTATTTTTCTCAGTGCAAGATATGTACAGCCAGGTGAGCGTGTATTAACAAGTCTGGAAAATAATGCTGGACACATGAGAAATGGATGAGAGACAGACAGAGATACTGCAAGTTTGTTAGTTTTGAACATGGGATACAGCTCACAGTAGGAGATGGAGAACACCTTTAACCTCTGTAACATTGCTGTTGTGTATAAAGCTGAAAATGGGATCAAAATAGGACAGAGTTTCAAAAATCAAAAACTTGCTGAGACACCTGTGGAAAATATAAGTTTGGATGTAAGTTCCCCATAAATAATATTGCACCTAATTTAAGGATTTTTTTCTACACGCATGTGTATCAACTTTAAACTGCATTACAAAAACGCACACAGAGTGGTTGGTAAAAAACCTTGTGAGCTGTAGGCCTATGGCTGTGCAGAATTGATTAAAATGTTCATTCAAATAAATTCCAATCGTGCCCAATTCATTTGAGAAGAGACCTTTTTTTAAATACTATTAAAAAAAAGCTTGAACTATGTGCACGAGAAACTATGGAAGCCCATTTCCGCCACTGGGCTTCCATAAGAAACAACAAGAGAGAAACGGTGTTTGGTAAAACTATAACTTTTAATTTCTCCTGCTGCCTGTAAGACAGCGTTGAGGGCGTAGACCGCAGCTGAGCCTTATGGGATGTATGACATTGCGGAAGAGCTATTCCTGTATCCTAACCCCTCCCTCTTCACAACAACACACCGGGGAGTAGGGAAAAAGCTTCAGCATCAACAAGCAGGGAGTCAACAGGCGAATCAAAAGTCAACCGAGGTCAGCGGAGATGGCCCAAGCCAACATCTCGGTGACGGAGAGCCAGTTCAGGTGTCCCATCTGCCTGGACATCCTGAAGAACCCGGTGTCCACCCCCTGCGGACACACCTACTGCATGTCCTGCATTAACAACTACTGGGACCAGGCTAAATCGGGTCAGTTCAGCTGCCCACAGTGCCGGGAGACGTTCAGCCCTCGGCCGGTGCTCCGGAGGAACACCGTGCTCTCCGAGGTCGTCGACAAACTCAAGCTGACTGAGATGGTCACAGCGCCGGAGCTCTACCTGGGGGGACTCGGGGAGGTTCCCTGTGACTTCTGCCCGGCGGAGAGCAGGGTAAAGGCGGTCAAGTCGTGCCTGGTTTGTTTGGCAAGCTTCTGCGAGCTCCACGTCCTTCCGCACCGAGAGGTCGGCACTCTGCGGCGGCACAAGATGGTGGCCGCGGTTGAGTGTCTGGCGGAGAGGTTGTGTGCTCAGCACCGTCTGGGTCTGGAACCCGTGGGGGGAGGCTCCGAGGCGGAGGCCGCGATGGAGTGGAGCGGGGACTGCCTGCTATGCGAGGCGGACCAGGAGGAAGTGCACAATGTGGACGCCCAGAGAGCAAGGAGACAGGTGCAGACACACCTTTGACAACACAATATTTAGCCTACAACATTAGGACCCTCTAAAAAAGTCTCTAAAAAATGAACACACGTGAAAACTATAACAAGGTTTTCCAAGTCTTAAATCTTTGACCACAATTCACTTTTTTTTAGAGTTTTAAGAGGCGTTAATACCTAACCATAGATTAGGTGTTATGACAA
Source organism: Tautogolabrus adspersus (assembly GCA_020745685.1). Taxonomy (NCBI): domain Eukaryota; kingdom Metazoa; phylum Chordata; class Actinopteri; order Labriformes; family Labridae; genus Tautogolabrus; species Tautogolabrus adspersus. Next base: position 17,063,648 of record CM036537.1, on the reverse strand, counting down.
CGAACCTAACCCCTAACAGGTTATGTACTTTTCCATGTTGATCCAAGGGAGTGAGTCATCAAGTAGGCTAAATTGCTTTCAGAAAAGGACATGTCCAATAAAGTAATTGAAATTATTCAACTAAATCTAGTGTATTCTAAATGCAATTCAATGCTTAATTTTAGACCATGTGCGATCATGTTCAACCACGTTTGTGTCATAAACTGTCATCTAGGATGATTAGTTACCACCCTTATAGAGATCATGCATGCCCTTTTTTTTATCAAAGAATATGATTACATTAAATCTTAAAGGTCAAATTAAACCCTAGATGATGCTTTCATGAATTTTTACACACACAAAAAAAACCCACCACAGCTTTCAACCTAAAGTGAAAAGATGAGTTGAAGACAATGTAAGGAAAGTGCATTTTTTTTTAAGTCTCATTGCCTTATAATTGTCTGCGTGTTCTTCAGCTTCAGCTCCAGGAGGCTCAGAGGATAGTTCAGGGGAGGACGAGGACGGGAGAGAGAGAGCTGGAGGAGTTTCAGCAAAGCTTGGAGTCACTAAAGGTAAGACACACACACACACACACACACACACACACACACACACACACACACACACACACACACACACACATCACTGTTCTACCTCTTTTTTATATAATCTAAGTTGTAACTGATGGCACACAGTGTCTCCTTATGGTTGTAAAAGCTTCTAAATCAATGTAGTTATTTCCATAAAAACAGTGATCGCTTGGAGAGGATTTAAAATCTATTTTCACTTCTCAAAAAGTGATTTAAGTCCCCATGAAGCGGGACTTCCAGAGAATCTAAATGCAGTGTTGTGACTAACTTTGAATTTAATTGTGATGGACATGGTATAACCAATCAGAAGATAGAAGGCGGGACATCGAGTTGGGATGACTGTGATTGGATCGTTAGCTTCGAAAAAAACGATTTAATTTATTGAGAAATGAGTAAACACCCCGAAGTGCAAGATGAGTCATGAGACATTTGAAAGTTTTACAGGAAGACAAAAAAATCAAGTTATTTTGATGTAAAAATAATCTGATGATGCTTTTTTAAAAGTATTTGGTAGATAATGGCAGATAAAGGAACGCTGGATTCAAACTGGAAAAACTGTATTCTTCATGTCACGTGGAATTTAAAATGATGTCAGTTATTATAGAGTAAAAAAAACAAAGTCAGTTAGGTGCAGTAGGACACTGAAGACGGTTTTCTTTTCAGCTATAGTACAAATGTTTTGCTCCTGAAGATGGTTTCACAAGTGTGATCACAGATCATAGACTGAGCTAAATAACGCCCTAATATGATCCAGTATACAGTGTACTGTTGTGTAGTATGGAAGGTTCTATGTAAAGCCCATGAGATACAGTCGGACTGAAATAGACTCCATTTGACATTTACACAACAGTCCAAGCATTACACACACACACACACACACACACACACACACACACACACACACACACACACACACACACACACACACACACACAACCTCCCCTTTAACATCAAGCTGACACACTTGCCTCTCTCTATCTCTCTCTTACACACACACACACACACACACACACACACACACACACACACACACACACACACACACACACACAACCTCCCCTTTAACATCAAGCTGACACACTTGCCTCTCTCTATCTCTCTCTTACACACACACACACACACACACACACACACACACAAGCACAGAGGAGCTGTTGTATCAGTTTCCACTGCAAAGCTAAATTAAGTTTCAGTTCCTCCATCACTCCTTTCTTCGGTCTTCCAGGAAAAACTTTTCTCCTCTTTTATCAAAAAGATATCAGGAACATTTTTTTCTGCTTCTCAAATAAATTCTCTTCACATCCTCTCAAATACAAAACCTCACGTTTGTTTGCTTTATTTCATTATATCCTGTAGGAAGTGTCTTTTTTAGCTTTTTTAATTTGTGTATCAGATAGAAATACAATCAGGCAGCGCACTCTGGGGACGTGGTTTATACAGTGTCTCAACAGATACAGAGCATTTGCATTAATAAATAAGTGAAACGTGTTGTTGTGTCTTTAATATCTCAGCATACTTGACTCATTTACAAACATAATGAGTTCTTATTCAGGTGTTATGAAGACCATGTAGCATGTATTTCTTTGATTCATTTTCCTTCATGGGTTGAGAGAACTGTTCTGCCTGTAAAGCGAAAAAATCCATCATAAACCCACTGGATTTAAAAAAAAGGTATTGCTACGTAGCTTAGAACAGGGCTCTTTTCCTCAGCTCGTGGTAAGTTAGCATTTACAACATGTTTCAAGTATGTTTATTTGTGTTTGTGTGTGTGTGTGCTTCAGGTGTCGGCATCAGCTGTCTTGGAGGACAGTGAAGCTCTGTTTGCAGACATGTTTCTTCGCCTGGAGAAGACCAAGGCAGAGGTGAGCAGCAGGGGCGACAATTATCAGTATTACTCTGAACAGTAGTCGCACAGCTTGATGCTTGTATGGAGAACATCTACTTTTGTGTTGTAGGTTCGGGCGAGGCTGGAGGCCAAGGAGCGAGCGGTGGTCGGGAGGGCCGATCGAGACATTGAGATGCTGGAGAAAGACCTTGAGGAGCTGAGGAGGAGAGACGGGGAGATCGCTCAGCTCCTGCAAACTGAGGACAACGCCCACTTCTTACAGGTGAGGTCAGATAAGGAAAAGGGAAGTGAAAAGAATAACTTCTCCTAATGGCAAAGGAGGGAGGATAGACAAATGCTCATAATGTAGTATTCCTACATTGTGGTATTAGTACCCTAATTAATGTAAAGATTCTGAGTACTTTTCCACCACTGCACATTAGCAATTATTGACCCATTACATCTAATGCATCCTGTTGGCCATTAGGACTCACCAGAGTGCATACAAGGAAGTGCTTTGAGAGATTAGTACTGCAGATGAAAGATGGAGCCGGAGCCCGGAAGAGTAGATGACAGGAGAGAATGAGTCAGCAGTGACCAGCGGGAAAAAGACAGCACATGCTTAAGTGCTATTTTTAAATTTAATTGTATAAGTAATTAAGGGAGTGAAAGATGCCAGGCTGTATTTTCCACTGTCTCTCTTATCGACCCAGGCTGCTCCTCTGCTATGCGTTGCTCTCTCTACTGGTCGGTACTCCCGAGCAGTCAGCCTGCCCTCCGAGGCCTTCAGCGGCGCCAGGAGAGCGTTGTGCCACCTCCGCAGCAGGATGGAGGAGGTCTGCAGGGAGGAGGTGGACAAGGTCAGCCGTGCAGGTACCATTTCCGTTTATAAACTACAGTAGACGGTGGTCGGCACGGCCCAGTTTGAAGAGGCCGGCACGAGTACAGCAACAGAAACTAAGATTTAAAGGGCTCTTGAAAGAGTTTGGAGCGAAAACGTTCTTTTTGTAACTTTAAAAAAAAAGTCTTTGCTACGTAATTGATTATTTTAAATACTTCACCTCACAAAGAGAGAGACCTTCCCTCCCCTCTACAACTTCTGTGGTTTTACACACTCACTGTGGAACACTGCAAATCAGCTATATGGTGTCAAACTGAAATCAGACCCAACTTTTCTGAGGATTTCAGTTATGTGGCATGCATATGACTTTCCGGATGTTCAAACAGGCAATGTCCTGGTCACCGAATGTCACTGTGTTCCTCAGACAGCTGAAGTTAGCGGCAATGAATATAAAAATCAAGACTCAATATGCAACATTTAAGCAACTTTTTGTTTTCAGAGTTTGTTTTGGAGGTGATTATGTAAAACCACTGTGCAATAAGCAGGCTATATCTATATCTACAAACACACACACACACACACACACACACACACACACACACACATACATACACTTGTTTGTATTGCATTGGGGGCACCCTCTCTCTGGACCTTTTTTAATTGGCTAACATGCATTTTGCTCCAAACCCCTTCAGCAGCGTTACACCGTCTAGCGTCTGTTTCATTACTCTTTCAGGTTTCCCCAAACAGTGGCCGTGCTGACTGGCATATTCTGTTGGCAATATATTAACTTTTGATAAGTTCCTAACACAACCCCACTTTAGAAATCTCAACTTTCCATTAAAGTACAAATAAACAAATGGCACACTCTTACACACAAGCTGTATGTGTGATCAGTCCCATGCTATGATTTTCTTCTCCTTCCAGTTAATGAGAACTACGTATCTGGTGCAGAGTGTGTAAAAGGTAAGCACACACACACACACACAAGCACTCAACCTCTGTGACAGTGTCAAGTCTGAAGTGACCCATTTTTACCCGGCTGCAGGTTTTGACATGACATTTAACACTGCAAGAGACAGTGGGCGTGTTAATTATTGATGCTGCAGAGGTCAGAGCCACGTCTCTTACAACACACCCTGGCTCATATCCAGCTCTGCTCCGTTCAGTCCACTTTACTTTAATTGGAAGCAATCAATTCCAGTCCAAGTGTAAAAGTTTAAATAAATGAGTTCTACACAGAGGATCCGGTTAAAGCTACTTACAATGAATGGTTATATACAAACTGGAAACTGTTTGTGTTCTTACGTTGGCCGTATTCTATTATGGTCGATTTATTCAGCTTTGCCTTACGCTATTAGTTTGGACCTCAGTCCTCTGAGGGAATTATCCCCATTTTCCAAGATTCCTTCGCTCTCTTGATATGAACTAACAGTGTACAGCAGATAAGGGCTATTTCCTAGTGGAAGTATCACTAGGTCATAAGCTCATTGTCGGGTGTCTTAAAATATTGAGAAAAACAAAAACAATTCTATTTAAGGTTTCCTTAACTTGTAATATTAAGACAACACTGAGCTGGGAAACACTGGGACCAACACAGCTCCCTCCATTACTCACCAAGCTATCGGCATGCTGGTGTTTATCTGGAGATTGCAATGTCCAACAATTCATCCTCAACTCTTTTTTTATATTAAGAGCTAATGGGCAAAAGCTAGATAGCTAACATGCTAAACAAGATGGCGATCATAGTTTACATTCTACTTGTTCAACTACGACATCTTAGCTTTTTCTTTGTGACCATACTTAGCATGCTACGTTAGCTTTTAGCTCCAGTACATCTTCACAAAGATGCTGTCGTGGTTGTAGACTCCTGCTACGTCGACTATCTTGGTTTTTTTCCGCCCTTCTCAATGAAAAACTGTTCACAGCCGTTTCTGTGATTTTTCCCGACACATTTCAATGATGAATTATTTCTTGTTTAAATTTTTAATATCTACAAAATACCGTTCATATCCATTGTATTTGGGAAGGTGGCAAAAATCTTGGTGCAGAGAACTCGAAACCACAGCAAATGCAACCGGGTCAGCAGAGCGCAGGGGGTAAGTGTGAACATGTGGGGGTTTTTATGGTCATTTTTGGTGAACTTATCTTTTAACAAAAACTACTCACTAACTACTGAACTATACTAACTTGCCACTGCGCCAATTTCCACTGAGGTTGTGTACTTCTCCACAAAATAACCCAAAAGACTTTGAATAGGGCCGCTTACAAAAAAATCTACATGTATTGAATTGAGCACTTTTTTACCTAATGCTGCGTGCATGGATGGAATTTGTGGATTCATTATTGTCTTGGCTCTTCTCTTTATGTTTGTCCTCTGTCTGTCACTTTGCTTTATTCTTGCTGTTTAGCCAATCATACATTTATTTTTCTACATTTAAGTCTTTCTCACTTTCTCTCACATTCCATTTTCAAATCTTGTCGTTTGATTCTCTCTCCTGCTCCCCCACCTCCATTCGATTCATTTGTTCCTTTTTCATAATGCAAATCAAACTATTAAAGTTTCTCTGTGTCTGTCTTTTTGTGTCCCTTATCAGCAACGCCGGCGACTTTCCCTCTGTCGTCTTTGTCTCTGCAGCCGGCTGATCAGAGAATGAGGGCAGTTTTCCTCAGGTGTAAGTAAAATTTCTGAGCTCTCTCTCTCTCGTCTGATGCACCCATTCAATAAGACCAACCTGCATATCACTCCCCATCTTATTCTCTCTGACCTCTTTTCCTCTGCCCTTTTCCGCCCTGGTCATTCTTTTTTTTTTCAATGCTTCTGGTTTACAATATAATGAAAAGTCCTCCTGGGAAATCTGAGAGGCCAGTCTGGGCGCTCATCAATGATTAACTGTAATCATACTGTATTTATGACATCCAAGTCTGTTAAGACCAGTGCTTTGTCTCAACAGAAACAACTGAGCTGACTGGTTGACAACATACAATCACCTTGTCAAGCTTTAATAATTCATTTGGCCGGCGGAAGATTAAGTCTGCGTGTGTTATTCATCCTGTCTCTGCCAAAATGTCAACGGAAACATACGACTCCTGAACATCTATTGGTCAGTCTCTGGAAACTCCTGTGACGCTAAGTTATAGAGCTGCAGAGATCTGGGATCAGGGTCTGATGATGCTGCTCACTGGGGCATCAGGAGTTCATAAAAGATACCATAATCCATCCTGTGGAGATTGTGCATAAATCTACCAAACTTTACGACCATCCATCAAACAGCTAATGAGATATTTAATTCTTGACCTAAGTGGCGGATATATGCGTTGCCTGCGTCTGCTCAGAGAAATGGCATTTCAAAACACCTCAAAGACTTCAGCTGATGCCTAACAAGCACTTATTTCCTGAACCAGACTTACAGTTAGGGTTGAATATTCAGTTTTAGTCTTCCAAAAAGTGGAAACTTGAGGACCTAGGATTGGATGTATTCAAAACTAATGTGTGTCATTCAAAGGGTGCACATGTTGCAGTGTTGCCAGGCGTTGGTGTTTGTCTTGTTCAAGTATGAAGGATTCCTCACCTCTGTTTTCTCTTTTGATGCATTACTTTAGCCTAAATCATCTTTTATGATGGTTTGCAATGTTGTGCTTTTTTTACCATCAACAACTGGATTTAAGTTTGGATCAGAAAATGCACATTATGTGGAATGACGGAGTAAGGCTGCCACCACATTAGTTGATAAGTAAACGGGTGCAGTGTGACAAGTCCACTGTTGTCTGTTACTTAGGAATAGAGTAAAGTCTGTCCAAGCCTTTAATAATTCTGGATAAGGCTGAATTAAAGACGTTGGTACCCTGGTTACATCAGTGGTTACATCACAAACTTTTCTTTGATTCTAACCTATCCTTTTGGTTTCCTATCCTCCAGGTTCGAGTCGTCTGTCCTTGGACCCTGACACAGCCCACCCAACTCTGGTTCTTCTGGAGGGGCCTCAGGGTGCCCACTGCGGCGAGGAGCCCCAATCATACCCCCCTCACCCTCAGCGCTTTGATTCAGTGGCTCAGGTCCTGTGCAGGGAGGGCCAGTTTGGCGGTGCCAGCTACTGGGAGGTGGAGTGGAGGGGTGGGGGATGGGTGGACATCGGCGTCACCTACAAAGGTATTGGACGTAAAGGTGGTGGTAAACCCTGCCTGCTGGGGCGAAATGAGAACTCCTGGCGGCTGAGGTGTACACACGCTGGATACGCTGCCTGGCACGATAATCGTAAGACCACAGTGGCTGCACCGCCCTGCCCGAGGATCGGCGTGTTCCTGGAACGGCAGAAAGGAACTCTGTCTTTTTACAGCGTGTCAGACACAATAGTCCTCCTGCACACCTTCCGTTGCCCGTTCTCTCAGCCACTCTACCCGGCCTTCCGCCTCGACCTGGACACCACCCTGCTCATCTGCCCCCATGACAGAAGCAATGGAAGCCCAATCTAACCGTGCCCCATCTTCATTTTGTAATGAAAGTATGGCAGGAGAAGGCTGTTTTGTCTCTGCCCAGGAAAATAAACTCGAGGGCTCCACCTGGGTCAGCTGAATCCGATTTTGGTTGGTTAATATAAAACAGCGTCTATTCATTCTATATTTATCAGCTCTTTTCCACACAAAACTTTTTATATCAGCCTACTTTGGTGTCAAGTTTGACCTGTGCAATTCATGTTTGTTTGATTTTACCAGAATCTGCTCCTTCTTTCTTATTGGTTTTCTTATTGTCATTTTAATTTATATTATTTAATCAAGGTGAAGGATTTAGCCAGCTAGGGAGCTTAAGAGCTTAAGTTAGCAGCATCTCGGCTAGCAGCCCACAAAGCCTCAATGAAGAATGTCGGAGAAACGTATGAAACTGCTTCATTTTTATTTTTACAAGTTTTATACACCAGGTTGTGCTCTTTTCGTTTATGATAGGAATGGTCAACATATAGAAGGCAGCCCAAATAAGCATGAAATATCCCTGAAGAGGTTTCTGATGCAGAAGAAACATTATCAGAAGGTAGCAGAGCAGTCAGGAATCTTTTCATTTTCCACAAGTGTCTACTCTCTTTGTCTCTCTTTTATCAGTCTTTCAAATCCTCACTGTCAGGCTGAGCTTTGTAACGCACACTGGAGTTACAATCTTAAACACTATGCATTTTTCACAAAACAAACTAACAATTGTTATATTAAGAAATGCACAGGCGTTTCTAATAACAATAACAATCCTGTTCAAGTGTCCCAGAGTGAACCATGAGCGAGAGGAAGCAGTCAGAATATCTTCAGGCTCAAACTGAAGGAACTTATTTGTATGCACCTTTTTTCCACTTTAAAAAGTTAAAGTGTCTACATTGAAACGCTGTGAACAACAATATGTCTTGGGAAATTGGAAAAAGTATTTTCCCCTATTTATGTTTCACATTGTTTACTTTGAGAGTCGTTTTAAGGACCAGAGGAAGGATTTACTTTTATGATGGGCTGGACATGAAGTACCTGCGACTACTTGAATACTTAAAGCAAGATCATTTTTTGTATCATTTTCACTGCCATGGGACTTAGGAAACTTAGCTGAGTTTCTCTGAATGAAAACGTGACCTCAGCTTCAGATTTAGACGAAACAAAGGCCATATGTAGCAAATGATTTTCTTTGGGTGAGCTCTGTTTTTTGGTTTTTCTGTTGTTGTTGTTGTTGTTGTTTTTGTAACTGTAAGTGGTTATTGTCTTTAATGTGGGCAAGTTTTTGTAAAAAAACATATTTGTCAGGTCTTTGTGCTAATCTAAGGGAGGCAGCTGCTGGCGCTGATCTAGTGGTATCGATCTGCTGAATGGGCAAAAAAAAATAAAGAAACACATCATTCTTAAATGATTAAACTTTTCACATGTTCATCTATTATCAAATCTGTGTCAGTATAAAACTAACCAACAGTTAATTAACTTATTACATATTTTAAACTTGCAATTAAAAGGGCATATGTACACAATCATTTCCAAGCTGCATCAGCTGAGCCATCAAAGCCTCACAACAACCTGGAAACCTACAGTATGGTGGATCATTTTGAACATACTGGTATTTACTATGCATGCTTCCAAAGCCATTAAATCACTATCCAATGTTCATATCTTAACAAATCGACTCGTATTTTTTATAATAATTTCCATTTAGTAAAAAGTGACTTGCTGCAACGTTTTAGCATCAAGCATGGGAGTGCTGAGGAGAAAACATATCAAAATAAGTAGCAGAAAATGTTGAATCAGTCTGCCACTGTGTCCCTGAGACCTGTTTCCACATTAAAACGGTGTGATTGTAGCATCAGAGTGGGTAAGGATCCACTTCCTACACTAATTGAAGCGCAGTTGTCCAAGTGACCTCTCTTCGTTGTGATTGAATGCCATACAGTTGCCACAGTTGTTCTTGGATCATTGCATTGCTTTTATTCATATGAGGAAACCTTTTTTATTATTTACATGAAGTGCATTATTCCTCAAGCTGTGGGTTTGTAACATGAACTGAATGGTCCATGCTGGTCTGTATGTATATTTGTCTTGTGGCTTCTTTCTTCCTGTCGACTCGCTGTACTTGAGTTAATGTGATTGTTAAATATGTTGTAATTGTCTGAGTGTTGCTTTTTTCCAAGATGAGGTCATTCCACCTTGACTTGCAATAAACTAATTTGTGGGAATCTAAATCAGCAGTCTGAAGCTATTTTATAAACATTAGCACATTTTAACAACACTGAATAAGTTGTTTCTGCCAGTAAGAACAGCTTTTATTTTTCACTGGCTTGAAGTTATCTGCATTAAACAACTCACGGTACAATATTTATTTCCATTATGATGAAAACTTGAAATTAAATCCTTACAAAATACCTAAACTAGCACTTGTATTGTTTTTTCATTAAGATATTTTTTAGGCATTTTTTGCCTTTATTGGATAGGACAGCTGAAGAGAGACAGGAAACGTTTGGAGAAGAGAGTGGGAGATGACATGCAGCAAAGGGCAGAGGTCGGATTCGAACCCACAGCTGCTGCGATGAGGACTATAGCCTCTACATGGGGCGCATGACCTATGCACTAGGCTATCAGGTGCCTCTGTAATGTTTTTTAACTCTTAATTTTGAACACACACAAACACACATACTTCTTTCATTGGAGCCCCTATCATTGATAAATGTCTCTTTACTGGAATAAACTCAACATTTTTTCTTAGGCTATAGCATCCGGACAGAGACACATTATTTCATACCAATAGACCCCCTTTTCTCTTTTAAATTCCTTTGGATTTAAAAAAACAAACAAACATTTATTTTAACTTGACATGGTGAACTTATCTATTTCATACATTTCCAAGTAAATTATAACAATCAACAAAAATATAAAAACATTAATGATAATAATTAAAACTGGAATAAATGAAATACAGCTCGAACTATGATGTTCTGCCATTCACAGCATTCACATAGTAGTCTAAGTATTATTTTATGATATCAATATTTTCCGCAAAAAACTTTTCTGCAGTAAGACCCACTAAAGAAGACACCAACAACGTAACTGTACCTAAAGATTGGCTTTATATTTCGGAGTGACACATCTTACTTCAAAGAACATCTTTGACTTCAGCCTCCTTCTGCCCGCAGTTTCATTTCTCGTCCGTGCTGCCTGAGAGTCTGAACTTTGGGCACAAACTCCCCCTTACACTCCATCGGGGATGTCCCGTCACGTGACTTCACCGAACATAAACAGAAGTCATATGATAAGTTTTCATATTCCAACATGGCGGCCAGGCAGCAGCAGCTGGCTGTTGCTCTCTTCTTCTTCCTCAATGGGATTTTAAGTTTTCCTCTGGGCCAGGATACTCAACAAACGTCTACCTGCGGATACGAGGTCAGCTCCGTTTAAATGTATTATTTGTTATGTGTTATTATTTTCATTAGATTTTTTACGTCAGAAGCTAAGTTTCTGATTTCCAGCTGGGGATACTTTCAGTTTCATAAGAATATTTGCTTTGCCATTTTGTTTTGGGGAACTAAAATTAAACTTCTCTTCGTTTATCTCTATATTATTTGTACTGGTTGTGTGGTGCAGTACTGTAGCCTTCCTACTAGTGTTTTTGTGTGTGTGTGCGTGTGTGTGTGCGTGTGTGTGTGTGTGCGTGTGTGTGTGTGTGTGTGCGTGTGTGTGTGTGTGTGCGTGTGCGTGCAGTCATGTCATGCCACCAAGCCAGGCATGCTGAACGTCCACCTGGTCCCTCACACACACGATGATGTTGGCTGGCTCAAGACTGTTGACCAGTACTACTATGGAGGTCAGTAACAGGAGAAGCCTGAAGCCTGATCACTTATGATATGAAGTGTCTGTTTCCTGTACTGGTTCACTCTTTGACAGCACTGGTGCAGTAGTTGACGCTGAAAGCCTACGACGTGAACAAGTAGGCTGCAAAAGCTGTGTGTGTTATCTAGTGAGAGCCAAACCTGTCCACGAGTTACACTAGTGACACTAGTTGAGGTCTTTAACCCTACAAGTTAACTAGTGAGCCTCATCTATGTTTTTGTGTTCACTAGTAATGACTAAAAGGTCCACTTGTAGAACTAGTAAAACCCTTTTATCTCTAATTTGAGTTAAGGTATGTTGATATTCTTCATGCAAAGTGTGTGTTAAAATGTTTTCCACTTGCCTCTCAGCCTTTCTGCACACAAGACATTTGAGATTAGAACAGAGCAGCTTCAGGTGAAACATCTATTTGCTAAGACAGCTTTTTCTGCGACAGGTCAAAGTCCTGAAACTTTCTGGCTGATTTTTTTTTTTTTAAAGCCTGCTGCAAATGTCACCCCTTTTTAAGAGAGAGAGCAACTGCATCGTGTTAAATTCAGCACCAAAGCTAAAAAAGCAGGTTGAAAACAATCCTTTTAATGTCCTGTCATATGACTTCTGTCGGCCATCTTCACTAACAAACACTGTGATAACACTTCTTTAAAACAGTTGTGTGTTTCAGCATCACATGTCTCCTTTTTATAGAGATCCACCGACGGTTTTTTGACCTTTAGTGGTTCTATAAACAGAGATCATCTGTTGTGGAAGAGTGCAGGGTTGCAAATTGTCATCCTTTTTTCCAGTAATGTTATCCAGTATGACTTTATGAGTGTAAAGTGTTATGGTTAAAAACATCTGTACAGGAAAGGTGAAAAGGTTTCACAGATGTTACATATATTATTGTAAATACTTTTGAGTATCAGTCAAACCTTCAACGCACTTTTACCTTTTTTCTGCTTTGTGTGTGTGTGTGTGTGTCTCTGTATCTGTGTGTAGATCGTAATGACATCCAGCATGCAGGAGTGCAGTACATCCTGGACTCTGTGGTGGATCAGCTCTTAAAGAACCCGGACCGGAGGTTTATCTATGTGGAGACGTCGTTCTTCTACCGCTGGTGGAAACAGCAGAGCGCCAGCATGCAGCAGACTGTCAAACAGCTTGTTAACGAAGGTACATTCAGCAACCAAAACTGTACATTCCCATTACAAGGGTTGTCTTCCGTAACCTGGAGAAACATTTTAACCTGACCCCCCCCCCTTCCTCCTGTCCTTCAGGCCGTCTGGAGTTTGTGAACGGTGGCTGGTGCATGAGTGACGAGGCCACCACCCACTACAGCGCTGTCATCGACCAGATGACGATGGGCCTGAGGTTCCTCAACGACACTTTCGGGCCTTGTGGTCGCCCTCGTGTCGCCTGGCACATAGACCCCTTTGGCCACGCTCGTGAACACGCCTCCATGTTTGCACAGGTAGTTCATCTTAAAGAAGCAGTCCAGCATTTTAAGGATATACACAGTAAGGTCACTCTCTTGCAGAGAGTTTCATTTGAGAAACGTTGGGGATCATCATAGGACCTTTGCTTGGCTGAGTGCAGTTACTTTTTTAATCCTGTCAACATCACAGGGTTTTCAAAATGAATGAAAATAGAAAAGTCCAATTAGATCAGATTTGTATTTGGTGAAAATAAAAATTATAATAATTGAGTATTAAAGGTGCTAGTGGGCAGATTTTGCTACCTGCACAAAGAGCTGAGCTAGGTTCCCCTTGTTTCCAGTTATTATGCTAAGCTAAGCTAATCAACTATAGGTTTTAGCATTTAATTAACTGTACAGACTAGTGAGTAGTATTAATCTTCTGCTTTGATTCTTGTCAAGTAAGCAAATCTGCATATTTACCAAAATCAGAAGTGGTTCCTTTTAATGAAAAAGGAACTTAAGTTTATTTGATGCATGTCTGAGCTTCAGGCTAACCGTTTCCTGTGTGTTTTGAACAAGATGGGGTATGACGGCTTCTTCTTTGGTCGTCTGGACTACCAGGATCGGCTTCACAGGATGACCGCGAAGGAGCAGGAGCTTCTGTGGAGGGCCTCTGACAGCCTCACGCCCCCCATGGCAGACCTCTTTACTGGTAACAAAGGACCTGCAACATAACCAAATCATTGTTAAACTATTTTCTAAAGGTTACATCTCTCAAACCATTTACAAAAAGTCTTTCCATTCACTGTTGGAAAGAGGTGCGTGACGCAGTTATATATATATTTTTTAAGGGATCCTTCCCAACGGGTACAACCCCCCTGAAGGCTTCTGTTGGGATCAGTCCTGTGATGACCCACCAATCAGAGACGACCCTGACCTGGAGGACTATAATGTCAACGATGTGGTGAACCGCTTCCTCACCATCGCTGGCAGTCAGGTTAGAGACACACCCACTCACATTAACATTAACACTACATCTCATAGGTGGTTACATGAGTCAAAGCTACAGTACGCCTAATAAATACAACAGCACAAGAACTCTGAGCAGTATTTGTGTAATGATCAATGGTTCAATAACACATCTAATAAGTGACCACATTGATCTATAGAATCGTCTTTAAGATGCACCTTATTTTGAAATTCTACTTTTGTTTCCACCCTAGCTCAGTGTAAATAATAGGAAACATTTTGGATTTTACTGGAAAGACAGGTCAGGGGACAATCTCTGTTTAGAGATATGATACTTATAAATAAACGTCAAACCTGACCTGACATCTAGTATGAGAAAAGAAGGCATACACCCTCATATTTGTGGATTTTTTTCCAATTAAAAGTTAAAAATTGTGGAACTTATACACACAGTGAGCATTAGAAAGTCTCTTCTTGTGCTGTGATTCAAACAAAAATACCGTTTTCATTCAAATAGAAGAAGGAGCCCAGTAATAAATGATGACATCACGTTTAGTTTATATGACCTTCAGTGATTCTGTTACACGTGCATGTGATATTCTGCCTTAGCAATAACAAGCGTGATATCAGCTAGCATCTTTTTTTAAAGGGAAAGTAGTAACGCAAACTTTTTTCATTTTAAGCGATATGATTTGATTTGTGAGGTTGGGACATTGACTTCCTGGCCATTCTCACATTTGATCACCTTTTTATTCTCTTCATCTTTCTCCTCCTTCAGTCTAAGGTGTATAAGACCAATCACATTATCATGACCATGGGCTCAGACTTCCAGTATGAGAACGCCAACCTGTGGTACAAAAATCTGGACAAGCTGATCCACTACGTCAACGCCCAGCAGGCGAATGGCATCAAAGTCAATGTGCTCTACTCTACCCCCTCCTGCTACCTGCAGGAGCTGCACAGAGCTAACCTCAGCTGGTACGGTGAACTCTGAATGAACAGGGAAATGTGCTGCTTTGAGTAACACATTTTTGAATCGTATCATTGTTCTATAACATCTTCCTCCTTTTAACGCAGGGCTTTGAAGACGGATGATTTCTTCCCCTATGCAGACGACGCTCATGACTTCTGGACCGGCTACTTTACCAGCCGACCGGCACTGAAACGTTATGAGAGGGTCAGCAACAGCAACCTGCAGGTAGTGTTCAGTTCCACTCCTCCAGTTGAAAACCTTTTTTTTTTGTTATCAAAGCGTTTTTTGCTGAAGTCTCTGAAAGGTCTCCAGACTCTTGAGACAGTGTGACTGTGAATTCTTTTTTGCAGACATGTAACCAGCTGGAGGTACTCGGTGGGACAGTCTCCACGAATGGGCCTTTTGGTAACGGAGACAGCCAGACCATGAGTGAGATTAGTTTTTTGTATTACTTCATACTAATGGCACCGACCAGTCGGGAGGGAAGTAGTTTCCATCTAGTGGTCATTTTTATACTTATACAAAGATTCTGCCATATGACAAATAGCAGAGTAACTCACCAGAAATGTCCTGAATTCTTCTCTGTCAGAGAAAGCCATGGCTGTGGCTCAGCACCATGATGCTGTGTCAGGCACGGAGAAACAACACGTAGCCAACGACTACGCCAGGAGGCTCGCTACCGGCTGGCAGCATTGTCAGGTAACTAAAGCTGCACAAAGAAACTAAAGCTTTTCCTGTACGGGAACAATTGGTGGTATGTTTAGTTGAAAGCGTTTTCAATTACGATCATGTGCACATGTCTTTTTGGACTAATCAAGCTGAATTGTTTTTTTTTAACCAAGCAAATTGTGAAACTTCTCTTTGTGTTATTTTATATATTTGTTTGTCGCTGTAGTTCTGATTGTGGAGGACATAACGTGTTTTATTTTTGTTTACTCCGTCAGGTGTTGGTCAGTAACAGTCTGGCTGCTCTGAGCGGCTCGTCTGCCGAGCGAGTCTACTGTGACAACCTCAACATCAGTGTGTGTCCTCTCACTGAATCCAGCAAAAAGGTGACACACACACACACACACACACACACACACACATTATTGGGACCCCTTTGTTTATTTATTTTTTCCACCAGATGTAAAAATGAACTTATTCTGATGCTCAACCCTTACCACTTCTCTCTATATCCCTCTCAGTTCTCAGTCAATGTGTACAACCCTCTCGCTCACCCCGTCACTTGGTCGGTCAGGCTGCCAGTGAATGGAACAGTGTACGCTGTATCGGATGCTAACGGCAAAGCTGTTGACTGCCAGGTAAGTGTGTGTGTCTGGCAGAGCTAGCATCAGCTAGACACATGATGTAAGTAATTTATCCCCAATCTGCAATCACAATCTTTGAATAAGTAATAAACTGGAGCTGCTTAGCCAGCTTTTAACACAACACTCTAGTATTGAAAATATTTTCTTTTTTATGACCTGAAAGGCAACAAAGATCAGATGATCCATTTTTCAACAGTTTTCACTCAATTGTGTTTATGACTTAAAGCTAGGGTAGGTAATTTTCAAAAACTAGCATGATTTTGAAAGTAGCATTCTCTCCGTGCTCCGTCTTCACCCACACCCTCTCCTCTGTGCTCCCTCAAAAGCCGCGCCCCTCACTTACATGCACTAGCGCCATTGGTCCAGAAGCGGACCTCAGCTCATGCTTTTGAGTGAGGGCTCGTGCATGCATGGGGTAGAGAATGAGCAGGGAGACAGGGAGGAATGATTGGTTCATAAAACTCGTACCGAGTGCAGACATTGGTCTGAGTTTTTACGAGTTTACAACTGCTACAGACTACGGATTTTCTTTGTTTCTTTTTCAGAGCACATGAATTATTAATTTCTGTCAGGACCTAAAGACAGTTTCAACCAAAATCTTAAAAAGTGTATCTGGAGAAAATGACCAACCCTACCTTTAAGGGCAGGTGGATAATAATCTCAATTCCGTAAAAATGTTTTTCACTTCTGTAACTGTTGAAAAACATTTTTGCTCTTAAAAAACTACAACAATAAAATGAAGTACATCTGGCCTTTTTGCGTTTGTTGTTGAAATACTCATTTTGACCACAAGAGAGTGATGTGGACCAACACAGTATGTGCCGAAAAAGGACTGAAGCACTTTTGTTTTCTGACTTCTACATGTGTGAAGTTCTTGGTTGTGATTTGTTTTAAATAGATTTTAAAGATGAAAAAAAAGGTAGCTAGAAAAATTCTACATCCTGAACAAAAAGATCATAAAGTTTTGAGTTGACTTGTCCCTCAGGGCTACCGTAGAAATAAACACTTTATATATGGAAACCGTTTTTGTCAAGCTTGGATTGATTATAAATGACACAGGGAAGTTTTCTGTGGCTGTTCTGAATAACCTTCATAATAAACTCGTACTACATTATGCAATCATCAGACGTACAAAGCTTTGACTGATGTCAACATCTGATGTCGCTGTAGTATTTAGAACGGCTGGATTTCACATTTTAATAATCCAGATTCTGTTTGTTTCAAGTAACCCTGCAGACGCTCATAATGTTTCCTTTCATATCAAGATTATAAAGTGTTTTCTGACGTTTCTTTCTGACTTGAAATGTGAACAAGATGTCTCCTCTCTTCTCCGTGTCTGTTGTTCCAGGTGGTTCCGGTGTCTGCAGCCACTCGGGATGTGAGGAGAAACCGAGGCTTCGCTGTCAACGAGCTGCTGTTCCAGGTGCAGGCTCCTCCTCTGGGCTTCACCACCTACTCTGTGTCTCTGCTTCAGGACGGGCCTCCACCTGCCTCCACACAGCACCAAACACCCCGAGCCATCCAGAACAAGGTTTTTACCTCAGACATGTTATACATCTGCTTCCTGCTGCAGCGTAGAGGATAAGTGTATAATGCCTTCAAGAAAGGAACACCAAAATACAAAAAAAAAGCGGATAGGTTTTATGGCAACAGGTAAAACTAGATCGACCTTTATGGAAACTTTTAGAAGGATTGTAATTATAGTGTCATAAAAGCAGCTTACAAATTCACAAAAACAAAAAACAAGGATTGCAAATACACAACAGTAAAACAAGTGCTTACTAAACAGTTAATCCTGTGCACTTTGTACATTTAAAACTGATCTGTGTGCATTTTTAAGCCTTATTTGCCTGCAAAAAAAGTAGGTCGATTTCTTGTCTGAAAACTTTCTTTTGTCTGTGTTCCAGTTCCTGCAAGCCACCTTTGACCCTGAAACTGGCCTCTTGAGCGGTCTCAGCAACCTGGAGACCAAACAGAGCATTAAACTGATGCAGAATTTCTACTGGTTAGTGTCTCTGTGATAGCAGTACACACACCTGCAGATCACTGGGCTTATGTTTGTTTGAATGTGTTCATGCATGTTGCATGTTTCAGGTACAATGCCAGTGACGGTAATAACCCGGAGAGCAACCAGCCTTCAGGTGCCTACATCTTCAGACCCAACTCCTCCACACCTTTCATCATCAGCAAGACGACAAAGACTGAGACCATACAGGTTACATCCACAGCTTCATCACTTTACAATCACTCATAAGTAATTTTATAAGGATGTAGTAGTATGACATCATTAACCGTTAGGGTCCCTGCTGTTTGTATCTGCTAGGACACTCAAGATGCCAGAATCTGTGATTTTAAATGATAGACATTATTTTAAAAAACCAAAGAAAGACAAGGACATAGCCTCTGGGTTTCCAAACAAATGCAATGCTGTAGTGCCTTAAAATAAGTTCTTTCTAACTGCCAGCAGGGGGAGAGTAAACTGAAGACTCAAAAAGTAAAGAATAGTACTGAGCCTACTTCTGATGATTTATTACCTCGGTAAACATTTTCCTAATGAGTGTATGTTCTCAATCACTATTTTTATCTTCTTCTTTAATGCAGAGTTTTAGTTTATTTGATCTTGGTCTCATTTAGAGTAAAATAGACGAGCCATGCTTTAGGGCAACTCCACACCTGTCAGCCAGAATAGAGATGTGGCAATATGAATCCAAACCTTCCTCAAAATATGGTCACTCCTTGCTCCAAAACAGCAAAAAAAAGTGACGACTGAAATGGCAAACCTGAGGCTTGAAAATAATTGTACCGAAGAGATTGCATTATGTCACAATGACTTTGTTAGGTAATAATGTACAGGGCATGTTTCTGTGTCAGTAATTGGCAAAAGTGAATAGTAGGAAGTTGATAAGAAATGATAATTATTTATGTCCTTTTCTTGTTGCAGACTCCGGTTGTTCAGGAGGTGAGGCAGTGGTTCTCTCCCTGGGTGTCTCAGGTGGTTCGTCTTTACAGCGACAGCAGAGCTCTGGAGCTGGAGTGGACAGTCGGACCGCTGCCCATTGAGTGAGTGTGTCATCATAACATATACACAACAGCGGTTTAGAGTTTTCTGCACAGACTGTATGTCGGCACACATACAAATAAAAGTTGCAGTTTTTAAATGTTTTTTAGGGATTTCAACAAGTATGTTCTTGACTTTAAAGAGGACATATTATCCCCCTTTTCCACCTTTTCAAACAGTCCCCTGTGGTCTAAATGAAACATCTGTGCTGTGCTTTGGTCAAAATATAACATGAATCAGGCACCAGAGGAGGTTTGTGACCCTGTATAAACCAGCTCTCTCAGATCGCTCTGTTTTGGTGTGTGTGTCTCTTTAAATGCAACGAGCCCCCCCTGAGTTTTCCCGGTAGACATCACTCCTCTCTATCGAGAATAAAAATGGCGGACATGCGCAAACCTTTTGTTCTAGGCTGGAGTTGGAGTCCATGGGTGGAGATACCAGGGGAGGGGAGGGCATTTTTTTACCAGAATCCCACTGTGATGTCATGAGGAGAGCAAATTTGAAACGGAGCATTTTTCTCTGTGTTGTAAGACTTACGCAGACCACAAACAAAGGACTGGATGGATCTATTTCACATTTTGTGGGTCGGTAGATACTCAGGTTACCCAAATATATGTTCAAAGACACTGTAGAAGTGGATTTTTCATAATATGTCCCCTTTAAGTTTATTTTCCTTTTTTCCTTTTTTGCATATCTTAATTGTGGCGACAAAAAAAAGTATTTCTTCATCTGTCACCCTTTTTGTTTGTATCTATTAGTGATGACCTGGGGAAGGAGGTGATCACTCGCCTCGACACCAGCATCCAAACAGCTGAATACTTCTACACGGACTCTAATGGCAGAGAGGTGCTGCAGAGAAAGTATGCTGAACTCTTTTTTTTTTTTAAATGAAGAATTAAAGCCCCTAATACTTACATTGGATAAGGTTTTAAAAGTTAGTCGAGGCTATGACGGCAAAATATTCAACCAGATAGCAGGATGTGTATTTAAAATAAGCATAATACAATACAAATGGTGCTGATATAATTTGGTACAGGACTTACTGTGTCTCATCGGGACATTCAGATACGTGTTTGGATTCTTGTTTTGTCCTGAAGGAAAGATTTCAGGCCGACTTGGAACCTGAAGCAGTCGGAGCCCATCGCTGGAAACTATTACCCCATCAACTCTCGAGCTTTCATCAAGGTGTGTGTGAAAGGTGTCTCTTAAATAATTCCACTTTTTAATGTACTAGTAACTCATTTATTAACCCAAAAAAGTTTTAAAAGAAGCTTTTTTTGTGCTGATTTGGGATGTTTGATGTTTTTCAGTAAAGGATTCATATTTTCATTCTAGTCTCTACGGTCTTTTCCCAGATGTTACTTTGGATGTTCTTCCTCAGGTTTTAATAGAAGCTATTCCTTCTCAGTTAGTGTGTGTGTTTTGTGTTTTCAGGATGACAAGGATCAACTCACTGTGGTGACCGATCGCTCTCAAGGAGGAGGAAGCCTCCAGGACGGCTCTCTGGAGATCATGGTGAGACACACACAGACACACGGCTGATCCTTTTCAGGCAGTTCAAGAGTAATCAAGTTTTTTTTTTTTTACATTTCAAATTCAAACTTGAATCGTAATATTTTAGCAATGACTTTACTAGACTGCTGCAGCTGGAAAGCAAACGGGCTGTATTGGCTGTAAACCTCCACTAAAGGTCTTGTTTATGTTTCTGACTGACTCAGAACGTTAAAAACCTAAACCTAAAATTCCACATCATTACTTTACAAAACCACCAGACTCCATTGACTAAATCAGTAATTTATTTTTGCTCAACACAGGAGTTTCTCGTCTACCTTTGCCTATTGATCGAGGCAGCGGTAGACCAGTAACTCCAGTGTTTTGTCTGTTAAATGACTGATTTTATCAATGGAGTCTGGTGGTTTTCAAGAGAGAATGTAACAGATGTTTCTGGTTAAACGAAAACAGGATCTTACCTTAGCTGCAGCCATTAGAGCCATTACAGAGTCTCTCCCTCTGACCCCTCTCAGCTCCACCGCCGGCTGTTGTACGATGATGTCCGTGGCGTTGGAGAGCCTCTCAACGAAACCTCGCACATCTTCCCTGAGGGGCTTGTGGTCCGAGGGCGCCTCCTGCTCTCCCTCGACCGCCCGCCAAGCGCAGCTGACGCACACCGCCCCCTGGCCCAGGAGATGGTACTGCAGCCGCTGCTGACGTTCACTGATGGAGATCTTCACCCAAACACTAAACTGGAAGTGAGTAATGGAGGATCAGAGCGATATATTTACTTTGTTTCTTTATCATATCCAAACTCAGAGTCTTTAAAGGGGTTATGGTCTGTCCCAATGTTAAAGTGTCAAGTGCATCCTGGCTCTGATGACGAGTTTCTTTATTTGTAAGTCTTTATATCCGCAGACTTTGATGAGGGACTGGTCCATAACTGGCTAAAAGAAATTCTCTCTGTTCACATTTTTCGTCTGAAAAAAAAAACATACTAAGAACAACTAAGGATGAGAAGTGTGAATGTTTATTTAACTCCATAAAAGTAAATATCATGTACAATAATCAACAGTCACATATTTCTACATTTATTAAATTACCTTAAAAAATATATTGACAAAACAACACTTTAATACTTCAGTATGGTCGACAAGCATGCTTAAAAAAACTTGATGTTGAACACTATTCATATGAAAAGTCTGTCCTTGAACCATTCGTTTTACATTATTCTGTCTGTTTCATCTCGGGAAATTTGAATATCAGTGCTACTGTTTTTATCCAAATTGTGTGCACCTGAATTAAAGAAGGAAGAGAGAAAAACAAATGTTTTAATAAACAGTCAGGCTTCAGTCGTCTTATGGAATCTTAACCAGAAACAGCTTTCTAAAAGAAATGGGAAAGTGTTTGCATTATTGGAGCATTAAACCCGACTTTTTAATTCCTACTTTAGTTCAGTTTACTGCCTGGCATGATCTCTGTTTTCTAGTTCTGACTCACTTCTGTCCTTCTTTGTACATATTAGCATTTTCACAAGTTGTTCTCATCGCCAACGATCTCAGGAGAGCAGTCGGAGCTGGTTGTTGATTTTAGCTCGAGTTGTACAGACAGGTTTTTAGAGGGAGTGATAATTGGTGACGCATATAAATAAACAAAAAGGCTCTTAAATGTTTTTTTTTTATGCAGATTTTATGACTTGAGTTACATCACGTTGATTATCCTTCCTCTGTGTCCCTGTCCATTGTTATGTGTAGTTCTCAGGGCTGCAGGCTGCGCTGCCCCCTGCTGTCCACCTGCTCACGCTCACTCAGTGGGATAAGGACTCGGTACTGCTGAGACTTGAGCATCAGTTCCAGAGCCGGGAGAGCAAAGTGAACTCTCAGCCTGTTACTGTCAACCTGCAGGTCAGACATTCAATCACACATCTTACGCTGACAAAATCAAATTACAGTTATGATGCTGAATCATTTAGATTTTATATCAAACTGTTCATAGAACCCAGGGATCTGTTGTTTATAAAAATACAATGTTCATAAACAAAAGTAATGAAGGAAAAACACAGGTGTGTGTATATGATATGATGGATGATTCTTAGCGACTATTACTGTTAATTCTTTCTCCCTGTCTTTGGGTCTGTGCCTGTAGAAGCTGTTTTCCACTCTGGAGTTGTTGGGCGTGTCTGAACTCAACCTCTCAGCCAATCAGTGGAAAGACGAGATGGAACGTTTTCACTGGACACCACAGTCAGGTACAGAACACCTACACCTGTCACTGACTTCATCACTAAAATAAAAGAGCTCAATTCAAAGACTTCCAACACCACAGAAAATAACTAGAATGAATGATTGGTTACCTTTAAAATTACTACATCAAGATGTCTTGTTGGTAAAGTTGCCATCTTGGCACATGGAGTGTCCAAAATAAGGTCAACATCTTTGGGGATTCTTAAAAAAGGTCACTTTTTTGGGCACCGGGTAGCCGAGCAGTTAGGCCCCGCCCCCTGTGTACAGAGGCTATAATCGTCATCCCAGCGGCCGTGGGTTTGAGTCCAACTCTAGCCCTTTGCTGCATGTCATCCCCCACTCTCTGTCTCCCCCCAACATTTTCTGTCTCTCTTCAGCGGTCCTATTCATTAAATACAAAAATCACCCAAATAGAATAACCTAGAAAAAGGTCATTTTCTATGGGTTACATTAATGTGCATAACAAGAATTGTTGACGATTCCCCTGAGAGGGTGGATTTAAAACACTAGGATTCCTCCTCTGGGCATCATGAATTTGAAACGTACATTTTTGTGACAATCTTGCTGGATTATAGAAATACTGTATCCCAAAGATCAATTGAGCACATGGTGCTAACGGAGCACCTTTGAGCCTGGAAGTTTGACCTCCTGTTAGAGGAGGGAGAGTCACCAGAAGAGAATCTGCGCTCTGATACCAAAAATGAACAGGCCGCCAAATGTGTCTGTTTTATCTAGCAGACGCAAGTCACTGATGGAGCACTTGGCTCGCGGTCCTCGTTCAGTTTGAACATTTGATTAAAATCCACAAATGCTTTTTTTTTTAAATTGTACCACAGTGCTAAGCACAGACAACTTAATTACTGACAACTTAATTTTAAAGACTTTTTCCCTGCAGGGACTAATCAAGCAGCCAGTAGAATAAAAAGAGTCGTAAATGTATTTTTATGCTCATAGCTAATAACTAGTAACTGTGGGCTGTTTTCAAGCCTCGTTAAGACTCATTTTCTCCAGTTTGTTCCAACAGATGGTTATCGTTTTTTTATTTCAATAAACATCAAATAAAGGAGCTGGTTTTGACACTAACGAGCTCAGATTAGTGACAGCTGTTCCATCGCTCTCTTCAAAGCCCCCAGACTCCTTTGACAAAATCGATAACTTTATCATTTTACTTGCAGAGCACAGTTGTTGTTTTCACCCACTGCCTTCAGTCTTTTTTATGTGTGTTATATGTTACACTCATATTTTGTCAAGTTCAAATGGAACATTTAAACACAAAGACTAACACTAAAAGATATGATAATATACCAAAAACCTCTTGTGTGATGTGAGGTAAAATCACTGGTTTTGTCAATGGAGTCTGGTGTCAGTGAAAAGGGTGATCTAATGACCATTGTTCAATTACAAAAAAAGATAAAGCTAACTGTCAGACACTTTAAATAAGATTCTGAGCCTATCAGTGGATGTACTCTAAATCTCTAAACCCAAAATATGCAAAAACAGTGCCCAGGTTTAAAAAGTATATACACAATTGATTATAGGATAAAAGGATTCCATGTGAACACAGATTGTAAGCTTTTGGCAATTAATGTGTTTAATGCATTTTTTCAGGTGAGAGGCCCCTGCTGAAGACGTTTGAAGACCCCTCACCATGGGAGGTGACCTTGAAGCCCATGGAGATCAGGACCTTCCTGCTCAGAGTCAGCCTCAGATAGCCACATTCCTCCATTGTTTTTGTTTTTTTAAAAGGATGATTCAGCAATGCTGAGCAATCTAAATTCTTTTGGTCTCTTTGCTGGTTTCTGATCAGATTAAATAAAGATAAAACATACAGGACACATGAGAAAGGATGTCAAAGAACAAGAGGCTGAGTTCACACAGCTTGGTTTGGAGCGAGGAAGTACAAATAGACGACCACTTCCTTAATGAGAAAAGTCTCTATGAGCAGTGTTTGAAGTGTTCCTTCTATGTACAGAGTTTGTTGAAGCTGCCTTTTGTGCAGCAGAAACATCAAAAGTACTAACTCCAAAACTGACGCAAACACATTTTTGTTCATATTTCAACTGAAGGTTTTTTAAGTACATCCACAATCACACACCAATCCTTTGAAATATTTTCAACAAAAAAACTGGTGCCAACTTCAACTGATTGTCTGAAGTGCAATTACCGTAATCTTTGTATTGTTGCCAACGTGTATATATTTGAAAATGATTTTATACTGATCATCAAGCAGCTGATAATAAAGTGTATGATTCTTAACTGTGTCTTAAGTTTATTGTGACAGTGACATGTCCGTGCAAATATTGATGAACCACAAATATGTTGCCAAAGACCCTTTAGGTAAAATAAAGGTTCAAGGTTTTCTGTAAACCTTTAGACTTTCATTAAGTCGCTACAATAAAGTATGTAACATCAAATAAGTCTCAAAACAATTTTACTTCCTGAACTTCAATTTGTTGCTTTGGTATTTTTACTTGTTGAAAATCTAGCAAAAGAAGAAGAAAATAACTTGACGAGTCAGCACATGGTCTTTATTGGACAGCAACAACAGCAAGATGTAGAAGTAAAAATAAAAAAAGAGAAGAAAAAAGCTCCGGCTGAGCAACATCTTGCATATTAACTGCTCTTAGGTTTCTCTCTCCAGCTAAATAGAAATGGATTGCCATTAGTCATTTTCACCTCATCCAGGCTGCATAAAGCCAATAAAACAAGAAATAAATGTTCTTTAAAAAAAAAAAAAAACTTAGAAGATGATTGAATTATTCCATTTTCTCCTCATTAGTCTTCTCCAGGTCATGGGAGTAGCAGCATTTGTCTCCATGGTCGCATGTTCCCTTAAAACAAAAAACACAAATACAAGTCTCAGGGAAGCTGATTGATCCTCAACATTTATAGAAGTAACTATTTGTCTCCCTTGAGACTTTCATTTGGCAAAATCGTCATAAAAGCATGCAATGCTATATTCCAGTTTTTAACATTTGTTATAAGTGGGATATGTATTTTTATTTTGTTGGGTTTATGTTGCATTCTTTTCAGACTTTGCTGCTTGAAACTGCAGTCTGAATAAGACTTGTGTTTACCAGACATTTACTTCTCAATATGGACAGTTCTAACCCTGAGGTCTATTTTGAATTCTTGAGATTTCTTTAATGTTACATTTTAGCATAACGTCATACATGTTCTGCCAACATTTACTTTGTACCAAATCCAATAAAAAAGTGTTGAAATATGAATGCTGTAAACTATCAACCGTTGTTACAAATGTAATACTGTTGTTAAATCGTTCTCATATTCACAAATCAGTTTTGATATCCTATGACAAAAGAAAATCTATTTTTTAGATTTGCGATTGAAGCAGACGACTCTCTATTGAAAGGCTCTGCTATGCTAGGCACATCGGAAATCTCATAATATGTGGAAATTCACAGATTTCTCCCTTTTATTGTAATCTCCTTAAAGTGGCACTACAGGTTTGTTTTTTTCTTGATCGGCAAAGGACAAAAAAGACTGAAAATTCCAGAAGAATCCCATCCCTGTGTCATATAGATGTATGATGAGTTGCATGATGCAACAGCTATAGAACAATTACATCATCCATCCATAACATCCATCAATTGTCTTCCAATTAGCCGAGGTCTTCCCTCTCCTAAGTAATGTTTTCCAGGACCTCCTGGGGGATTCCGAGGCGCTCCCAGGCCAGATGGGATATATAATCCATCCAGCGAGCTCGGGGTCTACCGGGGTTTCCTTCCAGTTGGGCGTGCCTGGAAAAAACCTCCAATGGGAGGCGTCCAGGAGGCATCCCAATCAGATGCCCAAACCACCTCAACTGGCTCCTTTTGATGCAAAAAGGAGTAGCGGCTCTACTCAGAGCTTCCCCTGAATTCCTGAGCTCCTCACCCTATCTCTAAGGCTGAGCACAGCAACCCTCCAGAGGAAACTTATTTCGGCCGCTTTTATGTGCGATCTTATTCTTTCAGTCACTACCCATAGCTCATGACCATAGGTGAGGGTTGGAACAAAGATCGACCAGTAAATCAAGAGCTTGGCCTTCAGGCTCAGCTCCTTCTTCTCCACAATGGTCCGGCCTTACACTCGCATTACTGCCGATGCTGGGCCAATCTGTCTGTCAATCCTACCCTCACTTGTTAACGAGACCCAGGGAAACTTAAACTCCTTTACTTGGGGCAAGGACCCACCCTGAGGGAGCAATCTACTGTTTTCCAGACTTGAAGGTGCTGACCCTCATCCCAGACGCTTCGCACTCGGCTGCAAACCGCCCCGATGCCTGCTGGAGGTCCCAGCTTGAGGAAGCCAACAAAACCACATCATCTGCAAAAAGCAGAGATGAGATTTTGAGGCCGCCAAACTGGACAAGGGGCATCCCTGATGAAGGCCAACACGCACAGGGATCGTGACTTTGTGCCGAGGATGCAGACACAGGTCCCAGGCACTGTCCCAGACATTGAAAAGGCGTGTCAGCCAAGACAGCCCAAGAATGTCCAGAGAGTTAGCATCTCAGGGCAAATGTCATGCAAACCTGGCGCCTTGCCACTGAGGAGCTTTCTAACTTCCTTCGTGATCTCTGCCAAGGTAAGTGGTAAGGTTTCCCCTGAATCTTCAGACTCTGCCTTCTCTTTAGAGGACATGTTGTCTGGGCAAGCCCTGCTTTCCCTTCCTAAACCATCGGACGGTTTGCCAGAACTTCCTTGAGGCCACCTGAAAGTCCTTCTCCAAAGCCTTCCTGAACTCCTCCCACACCTGGGATTTTGCTTCCGCAACCACTGAAGCCAGAGCCGTCCGAGCCACCCGATACTTGTCAGTTGCTTCCAGAGGTCCCTTGGCTAACCAAGCACCTGCTGAAACCAAGCCCTAAAGGCCTCCTTCTTCATCCTGACGGCTTCCTCCACCAATGGTAACCACCAGCAGGTTCTTAGGTTGCCGCCACAGGAGGCTTTGAATATGGACCACTTGGACTCCATGTCCCTCGGGATGAAAGAGAAGTTATACCGGAGGTGTGAGTTGAAGACTTCATGGACAGAGGCCTCTGCCAGACGTTCCCAGTTCACCCGCACTACACGTTTGGGTTTACAAGGTCTGCCCGGCAGCCTTCCCTGCCATCTGATCCAACTCACCACAAGGTGGTGATCAGTTGACAGCTCTGCTCCTCTCTTCACTCAAGTGTCCAAAACATACGGCCGCAGATCTGATGAAACAACTACAAAGTCGATCAACAATCTTCGGCCTAGGGTGTACTGGTACCAAGTAAACTTATGAACATCCCTATGCTCGAAAAAAGATTTTTGTTATTGCCAATCCGTGACTAGCACAGAAGACCAACAACATAACACCACACGGGTTCAGGCCGGGCAGGCCGTTCCTCCCTCCATCGTTGCCCAATAGAGGTGTGCAAAACTGACCAAATTACTAAACTTTTACACGTTGGGCCAAAAAATGTGTTAAAGTGACTCAAAATAAGCCGCAAAGTCAGTAAAGTAGCTGTCATGCTCTCTGTGTTGTTCTCCGATGTGCAGACACGGACTCGACTGCGCGTCCCTTTTTTTTTTTCTCTGGAGTCCGCCTGTTTGTAAACTGAGCACGCTTCATAATAACATAAAGCATGCACGTGCTGTATTACGACTTTATGTACAAGAGGTAATCGTGCTCAGGCACGGTTAGTCCTGATGCAGTGTGACTGCAGGCCGTGCTGGCCAGTGGGGGAATGGCGCAGCGGGGGGCCATCGTGCTTGAGTACGGCATGGTACGGATGGCCAGTGTGACCGCACTCTTAGGGGTTTTGTTGAACTTAGTCTGGTCTCTCCCCCGGGACCACTTTGCCTTGGGAGACCCTACCAGGGACTCGTGCCCCCGACAACACAGCTACCAGGTTCACCAGGACACGCAAACCCCTCCACCACGGTAAGGTTGCGATTCTTGACACCATTTGCTTTCAATTGGATCTTTTCAACCTTTCTGTCACTATGCATTTGAATTTGTTTTGTGACTGGGTATGATCTCTAGTTTGAATGTTTTTAGCACGAGGACTTCTGAATAATTCATAATTAATAACAAATGTTGTCATTAGGGCGAGTCAGCAGGCATCAGGACAATTAAATCTGACAACATTGAAGTGATTTAAATAATTTCAGCTATAAAGTCCTAGACAAAATGTTAATTAGTCTCTGCTGCTGTTCTTGGAAACAAATGAGTCAGGTTGTTTGTTATATTTCCAGTAAATACAGAGTACATGACTTCTCAGACAATTGTCTTTGTTACACAAGATGAAATGCGTCAGGAGATGCAATTGTTAAGCAAAGTCTGAAAACACAAGAGAAAATCAAAGGAAAAAGAGTGTGTGATGCCTAATTAGTTTCATTATAAGATTTTGTTTGGGGAGTCAGTAAGGAAATTAAAAATAAAAAAAATATGAGGAGGCAACAAAGATGTCCACCAGTTCTGTTTTTGAGAGGCTGAGTAAATATTCACAGACTGCACTTTGTCCAAAATCAACCTGATTGTATGCGATGGCAGCAGAGCTCTGTAGGTGAACCTACCCGTCTGAACCTCTTGCAGGGAAACTCTTTTAGCTGGGAAAGGTCGGTGATCGGGTTCGTTCTCTTGTTCTGGCACTTCTTTCTCTTGTCCTGCAAGTCAGAAGACACACCGCCACTGCAGGAGAGAGTGAAAGGTTAAAAATGGATGGAAAAAATGAAGCAGGAGGAGAGATTGAAAGGGGGAGAGAGTTTGGGGAAGAAAGAAAGAAAGGAGAAAAAAAAAGAAAAAAGAAGCAACATGTGAAAGGAGAAAAACAACATGAAAGTGCTCGATGGCTTCTATCTAAATTCACGGCTTATTCTACAAAAGGTTAAATACCAGTAGTTTAAGTGACCAGTTTAGGGGGTCTTTCTTGGTGTTTTGGTTCAAAAACAATAAACATGGTATTAGAATTTTAAAAAGTAGAAAACTAATGGAAATAATTGTAAATTTCAATATTTTTCGCTCTTATTTCAACTTAAACTAAATTCAATGTTTTGGTGAAATTATAAAATCATATTCAAATTCACTTTGTTGATGAATTAGGGCTTTTAATTACTTCTAAGTAGCCTTAACAATTAAAAAGAAATGTCGTTCTTGATCAAAGTTTTCGACACACACACCTAAAGTCCAATTCTAATACTTTCTATTACAACGGATCATCCTCCAAACTATGGCTGCTTTTTGATTGTGTGTTAGCCTTTCAGCGCTCGGTATGTGTGTTTATGTGTGTGTGCGTCCTGAAAGAACAGAGGTGTTTTAGTTACCCAGCTTTGGCGCGAGCTTTGGGTCCCCAGAAGGCCTGAGGGTTCTCCTGGAACCGGGTCAGGTGCCTTTTACGGGACTGAGGGTTGGCGTCCTCTCTCACAGTGAAACAGGCTTCTAGGCTACAAACACACACACAGACACACACACACACAAATAAACAAATGTACATAAACTTTTGTGCTTTTGTCTAATTATCACTGAAACAACCCTGCAGGGGTGGACCTTGTCGTCAAAAAGGAAGATGCTCTTTTGTAAACCAAAACAGCAAAGCAGCCTCACAAAGCTGCCAGACTGCTTTGCCAAAATTAACAATTATATAGATTTGTTTTTGCAGAACTCAGACTTTTTCAAAAACTTTTAACTTGCAGAAATGTTTTGGTCGTCATCTCCTGACTTGATAGTTTACTGTTTTTTTTGTTGAGCATTTGATACACAAACACCAGACAACAACACTGAGACTAATCCATTCATTAGTAGACCATAAACGTGGGTGTGAAACTCTTGTGTGATGGGAGGTCAAATCACTGGTTTTTCTATGGAGTTTGGCAGCTGTGAAAGGACAAAGTAGTGACTGTTTCTGGTTTACAGAAGAAGGACTTAGTCATCAAAATAATGTAAAATGATAACTAATAAAAATATATAGACAAGCAAAACAATAACGGCATATATTCAGGAAAAACTCAATTAAAAGCAAGTCTCTGTAACAAGTGTTGAATGAAGTAAAAAAACTAAAACATATTTAGTCCTACCCCTTTTTTTCTATAAACCTTTATCAATTAAGACAAAGCCTTTTTAATAAGTTAATTGCAGTCATTTTATCAAGATCATGAGAAACCAACTCATAAACTTGGAAAAACCAGCAACAAAAAATAAGTCGACAACTCGAGGAAACAAACAGAAATGACTTATCACAGAAAAAAGGAGTCAAAGTAAATGTATGGATGTATGTCTGCTTAAGGCTTCTGAAAGATGATACAGACAGAGCAAATTCAATGATTCCAGGTTCAGCACTTTGTTCTTCCATTCCTTCACATCAGTCAGTACATCAGTAAAGATTTCTTTAAACTTTCTGAATGATTTACATGTTTTCATTTCTTAACTAAAGCTGTTTCAGGGATTAACTCTCTTTGTCATGACACATTGAAGTTTCACACTGATAAGAGGTATAAAGACTAACACTGAGGACCAGTCTATACCACATTGTGTAGACTTTCACGATTTAAAAAAAAACCCAGCCATTGTTGAATTGATAGCTCTGTATATGTCATTTCTTGGGTAATCACAACGTTTTTATTGAAAACCTTGAAAAAACAAGCTCTGTACTGACTGGAAAATAAACAGGAAACTCCTCAGAGTGACTTTAGGGCCCAAAACTTAATAAGGAATAAGGTGTGGCACCCTAAATAAGGTCGACACACCCTTAAGCATATTCTGCTTTATTGTGTATTTTACTCTACATGGGACCAGACTTTAAAACTTAAAAGCATGCTATAAAGAAGACCCTAACCCTTGAAAATATAGAGGCCATAAACTGGACTAGAATGCTGTATCACTTCACTGACAAAGTAGATGAAGAAGACATAAAAGGTTTTGAAAAACTGAAGGATTTTGCCCTTCTAAAATGTCACCAATTAGAGTTTTCTAACGGGATAAATGTGACCTGGATTAAGTAACCCTGGGTAAAAAAAAGAAGAAATAAACGGCTCCAGGTGCTACGTGTTCTTCTCGTACAGTCTCAGGTCTCACCTGGGCTCAGTGGAGAGGATCTTGAAGGCGGGGCTCGTCTGCGACAGCTTCTCCCTCTTCACAGGGTTTAACTTCTCCTAAAGCAGACAAACAATACAGTAAGTAGAAATTAAGCATCATCATTAAGCATTTAAATGAACACCCATAGCTTGTTATGTAGCAACTTTTGACTCATTGAGAACATCTTTCATTGATGTTTACTGAGGCGGGGTTCTTTTTCAAACAACCAAAAAGATGGAAAAAAAAAAACACAGGCGTAGTCGTGATGCTGTAAATGATTGTGTCCGGCCTCATTTGGTGCAGTGGAATGTTTTTACAAAAGTGAGGGAAAATGCAGAGCAGGAAAAAACACTATTTACAATATTTACACAACAAAGGATGCCAAAAAGGCAAAAGTTCCACATGAACTCAGAACACGGGCAAGATACGAACCTTCTGTAAACAGATCCAGACTGAAGTGAAAGAACAAGACAGCCATCTTTTAAACCAGAAGCCCCTCCCACTTAGCGTCATGAATTATAGTACTTTGAACAAAAATTTATTTTCTTACCAATTAAAGCATTTCAACCTTTTAAACTCACAAATCTTAAACATGAATATTTAGTTGAGCCACAACAACATATTTATGGAGGTACAGAGAGATCTATCAATCCATCAAACCGTGCGACCACGTTGCGCGCCACATCCTCCTCTATTTACTATTCAGAACTGGGCTGCCTGTGTTTGGCACACAAACGGGACACGGCTGGGGCGCGAGGTAAGAACGCTTTAATGTTGTGAAAATGTAAGTGGGATAAAGTGGAGCGCTTCAGTGTGCACCCTTGGTAGTGCTATTAAACGGAGAGGGAAAGGAAGATGATGGTATGATTTACTGAGTGATTAGGAACGCTGGCGAGGAGGGAAAAGTTTGGCGTGTGTTGGTGTGTGTATGTGTGCGAGTGTGCCTGCAGTCAGTGACGGAGCCGCACCGTCACACTTACCCAGCATCTCATGATGTCCCAGATGGCTGCAGGAGGAGCGTCTGTCTTGATGGCACTCTGACAGGCGTGAGAAAGGGAAACCCTGTAACCTGCATGAAGAAGAGCAGACCTGCAGAGAGAGAGAGAGAGAGAGAGAGAGAGAGAGAGAGAGAGAGAGAATGAGGGAGACGATTCATTAAGGAGTAGGATTTAAGACCTGATAAGACTCTCGTCTACTCAATTAAACTATTGGTAGTATTAATTAGTGTCTACAAGATAAGTCAAATAAAAATAATTTCTGTTGACTTGCTTACATTTGTAAAGTGATTTATGTTTGTTAGGTTGTTTATATTTGTTAATGGGGTTGTGTTTAAGTAGATTTTGCTTTAAGAGTTGTTGACGAATGTTAAGGTGCCTACGTCTGTAAAAATGCCTGTTTGTTAAGTTTCTTACGTTTGTAAAGTTGTTATTGTTTGTTAGGTTGTTTACTCGTTTTAAGTTGTTGACATGTGTCATGTTGTTTATGTGAAAAAAGTTGACACTCCCTGAAAATATTAACGTCATCACAAGAAGCTGTATTAGCCTATTAGCATAATTAGCCAAATTTAACAGCTCTGATTAACGGCACCAACTCAAGAAAACTAGCCGACCCTTTTCACTATATGGAATACCAAAACAAAACAATTGGTGAAAATCAGCTTAAAGGCATCAGAGCACTTAAGAGGGACTACACAGTTGTGTTGTTATTCTCTGGCTTACTTATCACTGAAAAAATCTGTGATGCAGAAATACTCCAGTGCTCTTTTTTTAAAGTTGTATTTATCATATTGGGCTTTAAGCCTGTAATTAGATAAGACAATGGATAATGTAGGAAATCAGGGTGATAGGGAATGACATGCAGGGAAGGAGCCACAGGTCGGATTCAAACCCAGGCCGGCCACTTGGTGGACTACTGCCTTCGTACATGGGGTGCAACTATTCACTTTAACATCAGAACATGCACTCATCTGCGAGTGTGTGTGTGTGTGTTTACCTAAACTGCAGCAGAGGTGGAGTAGTGCAGTGCATTGTGCTGCTCAGACTGCCCACTGAGTAATAAAGAGGAACATCTTCCAGCTCCTGAAATGAACAGTAAATCAAAGTGTCATAATGTGTCACTCTAGAAGGAAATAAACTTCCATATATTTTTCACACAATGTGACGTTATCCAATGTATATCTACACCCACAAGACAACATCAAAAAAGATGAAAAAAAAGAGTTCTCTGGGATTTGATTGGCAAAGGAGAAAATAGCACTCTCTCTCTGGTGACCTGATCATACGAACACAACTCGCAACACAAACTCAAGGGTTAGAGAGCGAGGAGAGATTTTCCCTTAGATTATCGATCTTGGAAGGCGATTGTATAGGAATAAAAAAATCATTCAAAAATGGTTGGCAAATATGCTTTGGCAGCTGTTAATAAACCTAGGAGGACCATCTTGTGGGCTAACATTTCAGGGTAGAACAATTTCAGAATTCCAGATAAATCAGAAAGAATCACATCCTTGAGTTCTCGATTTAAAGAGAGAAATGGATACCTCAGTCACCATGCTGAGCATGCCCTCAATACGTTTGGACGTCCCAAATCTGGATGGGTTCCCCGACACAGCAGACAGAACCTTCTGGACAAACGGCAAGTCGTGGAGAGGACCTGCCCACATGGGACCCCCAAGCTACAGGAGGAACAGACACAAGCTTCAGATTGTGTATTCAACATGTTTGCAAACTCAGATCTACAAACAGGTGAGAAAACTTTATCAATCCCCAGCGGGGAAACTCATTTGCTTCTTAGTCAATTCATACACAACAAACGACATCGACAATACACAACTAGTTAATACAAAACAAACACCACTGACACCATTTGAGACATAATGTAAGGGCATGAATCAGAGCCACTACTACAGATGTTCAATGCTCATGTGTATTGGTTGTACTCTGTCTGGGACGTTGTTTTATCTATTATTATTTTTAGTCTTAAACGTCATCAATACAATAGAAAGGTGCAGCTGAAATTTGGGAATCCACTGTGACAGAATATTCGGGACAATGGAAAAAGAAAAGTTTTAAAATGCAACGTTCTGAGTGAAAATATGAAAACAGGTGGAAATGTAAAGAAAATAAAAGACTGTGAATCGAAAAAATTGGGAACTGTTGTCCCCCTTCTTGCCTTTTTTGAGTCACCCAGTACGGGTGTAAAATGTCTGTGTGGTCAGAATGAGCGGATGTGTGAACACAGCAGGTAATATTCAGGAAAATTCACAAGTGACACATGAGTCAGCAGCTAAGGAAGACTTCAGGGGAAGAGTGTCCGGAAGTCCCGGAAGAGCGCACGAGTGAAGAAAATTACGCTTTCAGCTACAATCTCTTTTATTCTGTTTCATTTGTATTTAT
Organism: Tautogolabrus adspersus; assembly: GCA_020745685.1. Taxonomy (NCBI): domain Eukaryota; kingdom Metazoa; phylum Chordata; class Actinopteri; order Labriformes; family Labridae; genus Tautogolabrus; species Tautogolabrus adspersus. The sequence goes on along the minus strand of CM036537.1, from coordinate 17,028,202 downwards.
TCATATTATATCTTTTTTTATGGTGCTGTTTATTGTCTCTCTACTTATTCAGTTATAATGCAGGACTGTGTGTGTGTGTGTGTGTGTGTGTGTGTGTGTGTGTGTGTGTGTGTCTTACCTGATGTCTCTGCCCACAGTGCTTACACTCTGGTCCAACCGGGGGGCCGACGGCAGCAGAATACTTAACACTGAAATCAAAGAAGGTTCGACGTCAGCAACACAAGCTCTCAACCTGATGCAGATACAACCGTGAGACGCAGCTCAACTGTCCACACTTAAATACGTGAAGTCTGCAGCCACTGAGGAGACAGTGTGACATCATACTGAGCCTAATGCTAACTTCAACATGTAAACATTCCCATGATGCTGCTATGCTAACGTACTGATGCTAACCTTCGTAATGCAGCATGTTCATGGAAGAGCTGCAAAGTTAGACAATGGAGTCATAGTTATTAATGTGTGACTTCTCTTTGTGATTAATGACAGCGATAACGTTTGGTATTATCAGCTGTTTGTTGGATAAAAGAAACTATTTGACGATGTCACTTGAAAATGTGGTACATCTTTTTATTTTCTTGACATATATAGACTGGGTGATTAATTCACTGAACATAAACTATTGATAACCAAAAACTGAAAGTAGTCCTGGTTTGCAGATGAACTTTATGTTCACATTTGCACCAAACACAAATTCTCAAACTAAAAGGACAAAAGTTCATTTTGAACAAAGTCTACAAAAAAGGTTTGAGTTCTTGAAGTCACTCTTTCTGTTTTGCATGTTTTTATTTCAAATAAAGAAACTTCAAAAGAACCCGTCAGTACAGAGCGGACTCTCTTACTGTTTTCCATCGACTCTTCTCGTGCCCATTCTCTGTAAGTGAAAAGTCCCACAGCCCACGCAGTTGTACACAAGAGCCTGTTTACTGCAACACAAGACAGAAAGACACGTTAAACATTCTGTAAGAATTAAATTCAGTGTTTTTGTTTTTCTGTGTTTAAACGTGGGACATTTGCTGACATGATGCTGTTTGCATACATCTTCTGTCCCAGATACATCGAGAGATACAGACACAATAATAAGTCTGCATCCTGTCGGTTTTTAAAGGAAAATAAAGAAATATGAAGCCAAATACTATGTAACAGTCTCTTTAACTTTTCTGTAGTGCTGTCAATTAAAACATAAATTATTATGACTAGTCACAGTAGATGCTGTGATTAATCAGAATTTTGAAATACTAGAATCTCCTGGTTTTTTTTTTTACTCTTTTTAATAATCCAAAAGTTGATATAGGATTTTTGTGTGGCACTTGAGGTAGCCAATTAGATTCCCTTTGGGGCCACCCCCTGGATCTGCCCCTGCTTCCCACCCAAAATAACCTGAGCCCCTCCAGCTCATCACACTACACATGAAGAGGCATCTATTGCGCAACATAACGGATGCAAACACCACCAGACCACTTATAATACGTTTGCACTTTACACAGTCTTAGCCAGACAATGCAGCACACCTCACAAGGGTACATGAGCGTGCATTAACCTTCCATTACTGCCTTAAAGACAATGAATAGCTTACCTAATGCATCAGAAGGATTCTCTTTTTCCAGCTGGCATAGATACTATCTTCTCAGGTGGTAGTTTTGAAGTCAGATAACCCCATTGTAATGAATTAACTACGTCTACACATGCTGTGAAGAGTCTGTATCACGGTTGATAATCATCGTTCAGTGTTATTTTAAGGCTACTTCAATAAGGCTCCGTGTTAATCTGCATATGAAGCAGGAAAGTCAAATGATAAATGGCAAAGTTAAAAAAGAATAAATGTGTTCAAGGTGGCAGCCCTGCTTTTCAGACATTTGTTTTTGTTATCTTGTGAATGTCTGCTGCTGCTTTTATTTTTAGCATTTGTTGCTGCAATGACCCAGTTTCAGTTCATTCAACTTTCAACATATATCAGCCGTTGCTGGAGACAGTATATATTTGTGCGTGCTTGTTTGTGTGTGTGTGTGTGTGTGTGTATGTGTACCTGGCTGAGTTTTTCACTTTGGCCTGTCCTGTAAAGACTCGCACAAAGACCCTGATATAAAAGTCGACGCTGACCGACAGCAGGGGCTGGATGTATCTCTGGTAAACGGCCGCCCTCTGGTCCACACTGTGCAGGATGATACGGAGAGCCTGCAGGGAGAGAGGAAAGAGACACACACAGTCGGATTTAGATGTTACATGTCTGAGAAAAGTCTTTGATCTTAAACTCAAAAGTTGAGCCAAACATAAGATTCCCTGCATAATGTTTTATCGCCTAATCTTTGAAGTTCCTTTGAATTCCTGAAGTTTCCTGAAGCTCGACTCCTAATGACGTTAATGAGTTTTTCACACATCGCCAATGTTGATTATTTGTGTCACCAAAAGCCTGGACAAAAACAAAAAAAAATCCCATGGAAGATAGTTATACTCATATCTCCCATGCAGCTGAGGTGAGAGTCTGTTTTGAACAAACAAAACATTCCAATACAGAAAAATAAAACAGAGAGAGAAATGATACAGGAACACCTGAACACCAATTAAATCCCTTGTACCATTTCTTTTAGATCTTAACACGGTTACATATTAATAAAAACTGGTATATGGTACAAGTGTCTGTCAACTACTCTAAAGTCTAAACTACTCCAACAGTTAAACATCTACTCAAAGATTGAAGGCCAACCAGTGCAGAGACTCCATGAATCAGCCCCCCTAACCCTAACCCTAGGGTAAGAACATGTGAAGGCTGGTTAACAGCGTCACCTCTGATCCTAACCATGCTCTGAACACAGAATAAGAAGTATTACCATCAAACCTTAGATACAGGGTGCCACGTTTTAATAAGTCTAGACTAAAACACTCTTTTGTTCACCAGTCAATCCTAAAATTGAATGTGAAGCTGAATCCACGATCAAAGCCCGTTTAAGGCCTCTGAATATTTGTTTGGTGTTTGAATGTTGTGTCAAATGTTTGTATCTTGTCTGTCATTTTTAATGTTGCAAATGGAGCTGCTGTGATGCTAGACACATTTCAGACCATGTCTGACAATAAAGTAAAATCAAATATCAACTTCAAACTGAGGAGAACAGCAGTGAAATTTAAAAAGGTGGACATACAGGGGGGCGCTACCATACATTAGATTTGAGATTTAACAGTACATTATACTCACCTACAATTTTGACTTCATTTAAAGAGATGATAAGCATGTTTTTAGCATAGATTATTTAAGATGATAACTTTTAGATGTTCATGAGATTAAGTCCTGTTCAGCTGTTTGTTTTCAGCTGTAGCTCATCAGTCTATCAACGGTTTGTTTTGTATTGCTATTTTTGAACAGGGACCTGAGTATCTCATTTGGCTCCTATTCATGAACTAACATGCTCCTGGTTTACACTAAACGTCGCTGAATCATCACTTTTACTCTTCCTGTTTGTGTTTGAGCGTTTCTGAATCACTGCTAATACAAAGCCAACAATCTGCTGCTGCTGGATCACAATCAACTATCCAAGGCATTTTTGTGTTACTCCTTTATTCTCGACTTTAAGCTAACCTCTGAACCTGGTTCAAGGTTTGTTAAAAAGGGAGTGTTTCCTCACTGCTGGAGCCAAGTTGGAGCTCTTTGGTGGATTTTGTTGGGTCCTAATAAATAATACAGAACATATGAGTGGGGGTCTGAATCACAAGGTACGTCATAATAAGATACATTTTGATAGAGGGATTGTGCCAGGTCTATTTCTACCTTTATGGAAAACTTTTCTTATTGTGAATACAAACATAAACACACACACAAAACTCCAGTTCAACTACTTACAGTCCATGACATTTATATGATCCAGCCACACACATGTAGTACCAGAATCACCAAGGATGAAGACACGAGGATTAGTGTGTGTGTGTGTGTGTGTGTGTGTGTGTGTGTGTGTGTGTGTTCTCTGGCCTCACCATCTCGTGACAGTATTTGGCTTTGACGGAGACTGAGCCATATTTGCTGTAGCACGTCTCGCCACTGTTTCCTGCCATCACAGCCATGTCTGTGCATGTTATACACAACAGACCTGAGACAGAGCGAGAGAGAGCGAGAGAGCGAGAGAGAGAGAGAGAGAGAGAGAGAGAGAGAGTCAGGAGTCAGCACACATGACAAAAGAGAAGACTTGGAAATATCAAAAACTACATTTAAAACATGGGTTACATAGATTTTAAAATACGATTTCATTGAATGGTTTGGTTGCACATGGCTGGAGTTTTTAAACCAGGACAGATTCAGAAAGTAATTGTATTGTACTATGGAATACTCAAATGGTATATGGGGAGAAACAACTTTAAGAACAATATCCGCCCTTTTTCTGATCCATCTGCAAAGCTGATTTTATGAGAATTTTTTGAAAATGCAAAAATCAGATAAAAGTGAATTTTCTTCTCTGACTGAAAGTAAAAAAGAAACATTCAAAGAGAAATCTTATTCTTCCTTTAACGTTGAGCAACATTCTGACAAAAAGAACAACCTGACTAATAAAATATCAAATATATAAAAAGAGAAGTAAACAACAGAATAAACAAACAGACGTTGGTTCGATGAGGCCGCAATCCATTGTTAGTGAGTCAGGCCCTTAATGTTTTTAGGTCCTTACTGTCAAAAAATAAATATATATATATATAATGTATTTCCTCCAGCATCATTAAACACAGCAGCCTGCTATGGTACTAATATTAACGTTTTAATAGTTTAAATTTGTAGTTGTCGTTGACCCCTGACTGAACTTGCCATGGGTAATAAAAAAGAAGCAATGATTCAAATAACACTATCGGTAACATTCAAGATAGTCCAAATGTCAATAATAATTCATCCTGTAATGCCAACATTATTATTTTTTTTTATTCTAATAAAAATAATGACGTGATTGAAACCCGCTGTCTTAATTCTCAACAAAAATACAACAATATGGCAGCAAATCATCAAACTGTTTCAAACACACCTCCCTCACTGACAGCCTGCACCGCTGCATCCAAGAAGACAGAGGGGCTACCATAGGGATCCAGATCGATGACATCATAGCGCTCCTTCTTCCCACGCATCTCATACATGAGCATACTGCAGAAAAATAAGAAGAAAAAAGAGTGGAAAGAAATATTAGGAAAATCAACACGTCCATGATCACTGGAAGAAGAGGGATGACTAAGATAAAAAGTGTAGAATGAAGATGCATCACAGCAGAGAGAAAAGAAAAGGTCAAGTCAGGTAGAAAAGGACACAAAAGCTCATAGAAGAAGAAAAGCAAAGACACAGGAGAGAAGCAACTGAAGCAAGAGGTGAAAGGTGGAAGGCTGGAGAGGGATGGACCTGGGAGAAGCAAGAGGAGGACAGCAGACCAGCGAAGCAGATAAACAACAGTGGTCTTTCTCTGAACTCTCAGATGGATGCTACCTGGCGTCTCTGCAGCTGGCCTGCAGCAGGTGGCTGACTCCGTTGTACTGAGCGTTCCTGGCGATCAGCGCTGCAGCCTTGGTGGAGAAGTCGTTGGCGGTGACGTTCTGCAGGCCGGGGACTTCCAGAGCGAAACGCACCGAGCGCAATCCAGACGCTGCTAGACCCTCCAGAACACGCAGACCACGCTGGAACAGAAGAGAGAGAGAGAGAGACAATCTTTAAGCTGCATGAAGGGATTTATGTTCACTTTGGGGACAGCAAAAAAAAAAAATCATATGTTTCACTCTTTTTAGAATGAATTAATTCACTCATTTCCATTCCTAAGAAAAATTGCATGCACATTAGAGCTGTAAACTTAAATATCAGAACCTTTCTGTCTAACACCAAGTAAAAAAGTGACCATAGTACATTAACAAACAAGCACATCACTGAGCTCAGCAGTCAATAAAAAGCTAAACAACATGGCCACACACAGTTAGACAACACAAAGGTACAGTCGACATGAAATGAAAGAAAAAGATGTCAAAACCAAAGTAGAGCAAAAAAAATGGTGAGGGGGGAGCTGTAAAAGAAAATAAATGATGCAGGAAAGAAAGAAATAGCAATATGTTTTTTTAAAGACATTACGGGAATAGAAGCAGTAATACGAAGTTGAGTAAAGAGGTAATTAATAGAATTATAAGAAATTCAGATGAGATTAAAAAGAAAGCCAATAAGAAAAAAACTCTAAACTTAAAAAGTTAAGAGCTAATTAAATCAATATCAGTCAATAACAATCATTGCGACTACACTGAATTAATATCAATATCAGCCATGAAATTTGAACACACCAGCTGACAAATTGACCTCACATATCTACAGGAAACCTTTATATCAATGCTACGAGTCAGTGGTCGTATCCACGATATCAACAAAAGAGCGGAGATAATGATCCAGGCGAGCAAACAGAGTATGAAGCTGCTTTTTCAGGTGCACTACTACAATCACACGGCAGTCACGTGATATAAAGGTCATGACACCCATCCGCTCGCACGTGGTGACTTCTGCTGCCTTTCTTGCTGCATGTTAAAACATCAGCTCATCCCGACCTCAAACGGACATTTGAGTAGGTGGCTGGGAGGAAAAAAGTCTGGGCAAGTCAATGTCGACACATGCAGCTCATCTGAAATATTTTGGGAAATTTTCAGGAGTTTTGTGCATGTGTGAAAACAGTGATCAGTAAGCTGAGTTTTAAGCCACGAAGCTTTCAGGAAAGCAGCAGAATTTAGTTGTAATTCTGGCAATGGCAATAGACTAGCGGTTATGTTGTGCGCCCCATATACAGAGGCTGCAGTCCTCATCGCAGATGCTGTGGGGTTCAAATCTGACCTCGGTCCTCTTCTGCATGTCATCCCCCACTCTCTCATCCCAACATTTCCTGTCTCTATTTAGCTGTCTTATCTTATAAAGGAAAAAAGCCCCAAAAAATAACTTAAAAAAAAAAGGATTTAAGCTGTAACATGATTTTGATCCAAAAGATATAACCTTGAAGATCTCATATAAATACTAAATCTCAATTTAAAACTTGGTCCATTAAAAAAAAAAAATCACAGAATACATCTCAAACAATAAGCCAAACAAACAGATTCAAAGCATACAGCTAGCAAGGTGCTGCAAAGAATCGTGGTAAATAATTGGACTTGTGAAGAGATCATGGAGTGCTCAGTACAAACAAACTGATATTTTTTGAGCAGGTCAAGAGAGGCTGAAGATTTTAAGTGACTTAGTAAGTCTGCCTCGCAGCGTGTTAGCACGCTTGTTCGGTGTGAAAGATTTCCCAGGATTGATCTCGCTCTGGTTGGATTGGTTGAGGGCTGACACCATGAGGAGACTTTCTTTGAAAGTCACAAGTAAGAGTCTGGACAGCACAGTACAGGGGAAACTGGGCCTGGTGTGAGTTTGCCCTTAAACTCCAGGCCAGCAGAGTCAGTCAGTGATTGGATGTTGCCCCTCATACAAACAACTTCACACTCATCTCAGTGTATTTTTTTTTTTTTTTAGAATATGAAACTCTGTTGGGACAAAAATCTGAACCCTGTCTGTGTTGGAGTGTAACTTTTCTTCTGCCAAGAATTACTTCCTTTAAATTTAAATGTTTTGGTCCCTTTATATGTCAATGAATCATCCTCCTACCCTTCATCCTTTGGGCTGACTTGTGAGTTGCTAATACAATTAAGTGTCCCCCAATATGGAGTCAATAAAATGTATCTCAGTATTAATATTTTCATTACGACCAGATCATCATTCATATCAACACTGAAGCATCTTTTCTTTCTGCGGTTTTTAACCCTTTAACTCTATACCAGAATCTACTAAGTAAAAAAAAAATGTTGTATATAATTATGCCGTCATGATGTAGTTGTAATAATGAGGCAGTATTACGTGCCTTTATTGTTGCAAAGTCAATTTTCTCATGTTGTTTTGAGTTAATAATTACACAGGAAGATAAAAAAAAAGAATACTAATAATAAATGAAATATGATCTAAACAAGAAAATGAGACTCCTCCTAAACTGACTAATCTGCATATACACATTCTTAAACAGATTCTTAACATATATCAGTAACCTCAGCAGTCTCTAGTCATAATCGAAGGTTAGTCATAATCTGTGAATTTGAAATTCTAGGTAAAATCATTTAAACCTACCTCACATTTCTCCCCGACTGTTGCAGTAATAGCTGGCTCCTCTGCTCCGTTGTTCTGCTCCGTGGGGACCTCGGCCTCGTTCGTCTCCTCTGACAGAGAGACCACCACTCTCTCCTTCTCTCCGGGCACCTCCACCTTCACCCCACGCTGAGCCATTACGTCTCTGGCATACTCTGTGATCACAGCACATCTGGGAAGGGAAAATGAGGTACTGTATACAATAGATCATAACCGGATACATAACAGAGCTTCCTTTACATTTGCCTTCATCTTTAACACCACTACATCAATGTTTGTGTGCAGCTTCTTGTGTTAGAAGCAGAGACTCGTCTATGCTTTAATCTTTCAAACTTGGGGGCGCCGGTAGCCTAGTGGTTAGTGCGCGGCCCATGTACAGAGGCTGTAGCCCTCGGAAAGGACGGCCCGGGTTTGAGTCCAACCTGTAGCTCCTTTCCCGCATGTCATTCCTCACTCTCTCCCTCCCCACATCTGACTTGATCTACTATCCTATCTCTAAATAAATGCAAACCACTTGTTAATTTGCTGTTTTATAAAATGCAATACCATGCAGTTTTGGCTTCACTGTTTGTCTCAGTGCACTCAGGAGTTTTGCCACTGCAGGCTAAGAAGGTTAGGCATGACCTGTAGCTCATGCTTACTAAACTTTGTGCTGTGCAACTGGCATCTCTACTTTTATCCTTGTTAAACTACATTCAGTATATACAATTAAACTAGAGTTTCATGCTGATTGATAGAAACTATATAGTTTTGTTTCAAACCATTCATTTAGACCATTGTACATCATCAGTAGAGGTATTTGCGATTTAGTTTAACAACCTTTCATGTTCTCAAATATCATAACAATGTCTTCAAAATGTTTTTTGATTGTGTCAAAATTAAAAACAAACACAACCTGTTCTGTATGCTGTATATTAGATAATGCCACATTCTTCAAAGGTATCTTATGCTAAATCACATTATCTTGAATTCATTCAAAGTAAGTCCATGTCTCCAGGATAAAGGTGAAAGCAGCAGGAGTTTAAACTTACGTCAGATCTCTGTTAAATTCCTGGACAGGATTGTAAAACACCTCGTTAGCGCTGGGAAACAATATGGACGCCTTGCCCTCCTTGACCACCGTCTCCCCAGGTAACAGCCCCTCAGGAAGTGTCTTCTCTGTCTCGGCTGCTGTGTGCGTTGGTGCAGGGGTCTCAACCTTGTCTGAAGAGTCAGCAGGTGTGTGAGGAGGGGGTTTGATGGTGGGAAACTCAGGGTCCTGAGCAGTTTTAAGGGGCTCCATGGTTCTCAGCCCCCTGCTGGCAGCAGCAGCTCTGCCTAAGCTGCCACGAAACGTCTGTGTGGCCAAATGGGTGCAGAGAGGATGAAGATGATGGGATATGATGAAGGGGAACAGCCGAGCTGTCCTCACCAGCATAAAGATACACAGTCTGGAGAAGACAAAGAGAAGGTTTGAATGCTGCAAAGTAAAAAGTGAAAACATCTTTCTGAACAGTCAAAATGTCTTCAAAATTAATCTGTGATGCAGAGATTAAATAAAGACTCGTTTTTGAGACTAAAACATATTCAGTACTTGACACTTGTAGCCTTGTTTCAATAAAAAAAAAAACTTGCTCCACTTAATGGTTTAAAACATTATTAAACACAGCTGCAGAGAAAATAAGAGACTACATGAGAGCTACTGAAAAATCAGAGTTATTAGGCCAAATACTGATGTATTCCTAAATGAATATTATGGTGTTTGAAAATAAATATGAACTTGTTCTAATCGCATCCCAGATATTATTTTTTGTAAATATTTCTTTGGCTGATATTTTTTATTTTGAAGTTGGGAGAAATGTAAACAATAAAAAAAATCGTTTTACTCAAACACAAACTTATAAATAGAAAAACCAAATAAAAGTAAAGAGTGGGGTCCCTCTAATTTTTCTGCAGCTGTGTGTTGATTCAATATCTTAGTTTCTAACCCCCTCCTCAGTTATTTCACCAGTTAAAAACAAAGACTGTAAATACTGTATTAGCTAGCTAGCTTAAATACCAAAAGTCAGTTACACTGAGCTAAGGCTACCATACAACACCCACAGAGCATTTCTGATATAGATGCGATAGCCTATATTAAAAAAAGGCCCCAAAACACGACAAAATAATGCAAATAATTTCATTGATAACTGAGTAAGAAAGCAGTACATTCCAAAAAGATAAATATTGCTTATTTTTTATTTTACAAAAACTAAAACAAAAGGTGTGTGTTTAGTTCTTTGACAATCATTCAATAACAAGTCGTGTGAAGTCAAGACTTGTACGTTTATCTTTAGTACAATTAGCTTCGCATCTTTAAATGTAAAGTAATGGTAAGTGTAATTGTAAACACAGCTACTTTGAAGTGGAGTGAAAACGGTTGATACTTGAGCAAACCCGTCAAAGTAAGTTAGTTTAGCTTTTCAACATTACATAAATCACTTAAATCTTATAACTAAGCCAACAGCAAAGTTATTAGCTGGTTTGCTAGAATAGCTACGCACTTTAAAAACACTTACCTGTGACAGCACCAGTACGCGAAAATGATTTTCTTAAAAGTCTGATGTTTAATAGTACAAGCGATGCTGTTGATCGTGTGCTAACTGTGTCCTCACTGCTACAGTCAGTGTTTAATCTAATTCCAGCTAACTCTCATGTTAACACATGGGAGCAGCCATGTTTGGAGCGTATCTACGGAAACCTGTGCGGCCAAATGCAAAGTAAAGCAAATCTCGCTCCCCCCCGCCCCTCCGGCAGAACTGAGTGTACTGTCAGGGAAACGGTGCAATGTAAGGACAAGAGAGAGAGAGAGAGAGGGTCGATCAGTCAGCCGCTGCATGCACACACGCACACAAACACACACTGATGGCCTACTTTTCCCCACAGTGAACATGTGAGGAGACTGGAATACACATCAATTTGCTCCCATGAATAATCTAATTTAATCTCACCGTGCCCAAAATTGGCGATGCATTCTGATGAAAAGGCTAAACATAGCCTATAGGATTAAGAAAAATACCCGGACCACACTGTTCGAAGATAAAATGCTTTAGAGAAAATAGGGTCAATGCAGGTCACAGCTGAGCAGCTTAAGGGAAGAAAACTGTGAATTTAGTTCCTTATGTGGTTCAGTTTAAGTTTTTAGCTCGCTCTCATAAAAGGAGATTCTATAATGTGCATATTTAGCAAAGGTTTGTAATGTGTTTATTTTTCACTTCTTTATTATATGGTGTGTTTGTGTGTGTGTGTGTGGGGGGGGGGGGGGGGGGGGGGGGGGGGGTGAAGTTGCAAAAAGAATGAGACTCAAAAACTTCCCTGAAAGATGCAAGAAATAATAGAATAAAATACAATTTAAAGTATTTTCCAGTCAATGCCAGGATTGTGTCTTTGGCCTCACCCATTGTCCTTATACTGTCATAACCACAAAATATACTGTATGTCAAAGTGCTAAACACATGAACAAAAAATAGATTTTAATTGCAGTAGCATAACGGTATCCAACCTCTCTTACACTAACATATAGGCCTAATATTCCCTGTAAGCATTTTATCTATTTGAACTAAAGTTTGTCTATTTTCATCATTGCAATCAATTTCCTCTTGTTAAATCACTTCAAGCTGCAAAAAATCACTTTAAGCAGCAGTTACTGTATCAAATGGTTATTTTAACGATGTTTACACAAGGGGTCTTGGTTGATTTCCTGCTTTAGAAAAACTGTTTCATAGAGGTCAATGACTACAAAACACTCTGGTTTGTGCATAAGCCTTGCATCCTTGTAACTAATAAGCATTTAGCCTAATCAATTTATCACTCAGTAAATCTGTGCCCCAGAAATATTGGAAAACTTTAGGTTACATAAGGAATGGAAGGAATATGGAAACTGATGAGGTTTCCAACAGCTCATTTTTGCCTTGGTTAAGGCGGTGAAAACAAATCCATTATTTAAATTCCTGTATGCCATTCCTTAAAGGGACTTTTTCCTGATTATAACCCTTTATTACACTTATAGTTAATAACTGGGGCTATTACAGCCCAGGGTCCCAACAACTTCTTCTGTTCATTGAGAATTATGAAAAATAAACATTTTAAATTGTGCTTGCAAACTGATCCCAGACATTTTGGGCTGAGTTTGTTTTTATATGACAAAAAAAATGGGGCTGACTTAAGGCCTGACATAAAGCAACTAACTCTTTTTGACTTCTGTAATAAAAAATCATGGCATAGGCTACATAACAAATATCATCATATGTGAGCTATTTTATGTTTCAGAAATTACTTGAGGGTGGGTATTGGGGGTCTTGTGGCCACTTAATCCTGGTTATAGCCTACTTGTGAGCACTGGTGCTTCTTTATGTGCAGAATTCTACTTCTGCCACTACCTCACAAATAATACATCTGTCATAAATGCATGACCTACATTGAAACGCAATATACACTATTTCACACAAGCTGTCATATCCTGCACCTTCCCACTGTTTTATTCAGTGGTTTGCACCCAGTTCATATGATATGGGACATGGATACCGTGGATGGAGAGACAGAAAGTGCCTGCAGCCTGGAGGCTTACTGTATGCACACACGCCTGAACATCTGGATGGGGGCGCTGTGACAATAAATGCCCAGAGAGCGTGGCGCTATACATCTGACACAGGAGAATTATAGAGTTAATAGTATTTGGCATGACAAGGAGAGGGAGCGGGGAGCGCAGTGCCGTGCCTGAATGCAGTCTCATCCTGTTTAGTATTCACTTTGCGCAGCGCCTTGAGGGCCCGGAGGGCTCACCTGCCCGGAGTCTAGACGCACGATCACGCGCTTCAGACAGAGGGATCACACCGGAGGCACCTGGGCTCGACTGACCGTGAGGGTGTCGTTACAGAAAAAGTCGGTTCACCACTCAAGGGAGAAGACACTTCGGTGAGTAGAGTGAGTGGGTCGAGTGGGTGGGGCTCAGACGGACGGGTCGACTGGGGACGCGCTGCCATACCTGCCTGCAGCGGCGCGTGGGCTCAATCGAACAGTAATCCCGTTACATCTTCAGTAGGCTAGTAATCTGAGTACTTCCAGTTTTAATAGTAGTAGTAACCTTTTAGCCTCCTCCTTACATTAGACACGCTCGCCATAAAAAAAAAATCTATAGCGTATTTTTAAGGGAGATTGAAACAATATGAAAATAAAGCCTAAACAAAACAAACAAACAAAAAAAAAAAAAAAAAAAAAAAAATAACAAAAGAACGCTAGTTTTAGTTATCTCCCTATTGGTTTGACTGGACAAAATAGCCTAATAGTAATTCCACTTACACACTAAAGTAAACTTTTCTTCCATTTGCCATACAATTGTTTGTGCCTTTGCCAAGTCATTTTTAGAAATGAGATCAATTTGAACATTTGACATAGGCCTTATTTACCTTCAAGAATGCATAGGGTGGCTCTATAGGGACACAAGTAAGAATTTTACAACAGTTTTTTTTTAAGACTAACCATGTAAAGTCACATTTCACTTTTGTTAGCCTAATGTAAAATTAAAATGAATAGTTCCCCATATGGACATTTGATTTACAGCATTGGACAAAACACAACAGGTAAAAAAAGGCCCTGAGTGCATCAGTGCATGCTTTGAATAAAAATGACTGTGACTCAATTTCATTTTAGCCTATAGGCTCACAGAAAGCAGACCTATAGGTTACCCATACATCTTATTATATATTTTTGAGGTAGCCTAACTGTTGTGTAGTCTACTTAATGTGCAGTGTAAATTCCAGTATAGCCTACTGGCAAAAGTGTTGAGGCGATGCATGCTGCCACCCCACTGTCCCCACATGTCTGTGTATAAGATCTGTCTGTCTACCTGTCTGTCTGTCTGTCTGTCTAGCCGATCGGTAGCTCTGCGATCTGTCTGCAACCCCTGGGAGAGTAACAAAAAAAAATCCCCGCTCTGGCTCCACTGCGTCCCCCCTCCTCGATAGCTCCGCGCTCATCTCCTCTCTCATCGCCTTGCATGTGTGAGTGCGTGCACGTGCAAGTATATACTTGTATGCATGAATTGTGTGCGTGCTCTAGCTGCTGGTTCACACACAGCATACATACAACCAGTCACAATGAAGGGCTGCTTGTAGCGAGGTGGAGGGAGACACTCGACCGCTTATTCAACGCTGGTCCTGCATTGAAACACTTTCCAGCGGAATACAGCCGAGGGGGTAAGTTGAGCACGGCGGGTCAACGAGGACAACGATTCGGGCTCGTCCGTTGAGACGGGTCAGTAAGTTGTCCGAGACCCCAACTGTCCCTGCATGCATGTACAGTGTGTGTGTGTGTGTGTGTGTGTGTGTGTGTGTGTGTGTGTGTGTGTGTATGTGTATGTGGCGGGGTACCTTCCTAAATTCGGATATGGGTGTTGTATGGTCTGCGGGGGTTGTAGCTATTGTTTTGTTTTTTATTGTTTTTAAGGGGATGGGGTGGTAAAGTTGTGCTGGCGACTATGGGGGATGGGCTCATGGGGACAGACCAAACTTTAACCACTTCACCGGCTTCACTCACTCTTCGCCGCGGGCTGTCGCCCCCCCTTTCCCCCGGTGAGTGAATTAACGAGTCCTCTTCTTCATTCTCCCGCATTCCTGAACTTTCTCGGGTAATAAACTTACTACATTTAATAACTTTAAGCAGCCATTGATTTGCCAAATAACCTAATGCCCCCGTACGTAAACGGGTTAAGATTTTACAGACAGCCCCCTACTTTCTCTTCCCCTCCTCTTTCTCTCTTCTCTTCTCGCCTCGCCATACCGTATCCATCCGTCTGTCTCGCCCACAGTTGCAGCGCATTTGTGTCCCGGGATGACCTGTTGATGTCGGGTAAAGATGGAGGGCCAGTCTCGCCCTCGGTTCCACTCTGGTAACATAAATCAACCGTTAAAGATTAAATACGGAGTTTAGACAAGTGACTGTAGCACGTGTGGCTTCCTGGATCCTCCTTTTTTTGATTGGGATTTAATAATTGATTCACTGTGATAAGCGACATTTTGGAGGGGCAACAACGCGTGTTTGTCCCGTATCGGTAGCTGCCATTTGGCCGTCTGAGGAGGAGGGAACTCGGTGTAAAACGGACAACACACCGCGCTGGCACGGGAAGAGGGGAGACGGGGAGAGCGCTGAACTGCTAAATATTTCATCTCCTCGACTATTTTTGTGGCAGTCAGATTCCGTGTCTCCCGGTTCCTCGGACGACAAACGTGTGTGCGTGTTTGGAGGGGGAATCTGGCTCACAAAATAAAAAAAGAAGAGCTGTTTTTTGTGTGTGTTTCTTTACCGCTGCTGCCCTCCCCGCTCCTTCCTTCCTTCCCTCCCTCCCTCCCTCCCTCCCTTCGCGGAAAGCACGCACACACCGGCCCGGGCCATCCGAGGACTCCCAAATCCTGCCGGGCATCGAGGCTGGCACACGGCGGGGCACAGAGAGCGCTGCCCGGTCTGACTGCCTTGCTGCCCCGCTGCTGACGGGCTCTTTCTATTTTTCGGCGTCTTCCAGAGAGACATCGGCTCTGCTAGACTTTCATGTGAGATTAATTGATGTATAATTCATGTGTATTAATAACATTTCGTTTTTGAAGTTTGAGCTCTAGGGAGGCTACTCCATAGCCACAATTTGGTGCCCATAACTGTGTTTTTAAGCCTCAAATATCTTGTAAACTTACAGCCACGCGAGGCTGGTATTAAAGAAATGTGATGCAAAGGCACGTTAGCGTTATATGTGTAGTTAAAGTGTTTTACCAATGCCAGTGCTAGCCTTAGCTTTAGCTTGCTAGTTGCTAACAGGCCACCTTTAACCTCCCTAAACCAGGAAACTGAATCTGATTCAGATGTTGATATCACAAGCTTGTGTTAGCATTGATGCAAATAGTTGCTTTTGATTGATTATATGACAGCAAGCTGTCTGCAATGATCAAGTTACTTTGAGGTATTTGTGTGCTAGCTGGAGCATTTTGGTTTGTCTCTCCATAAGATAAACGAGAGTTTGTGTCACTGGAGATGAATTTTAAAAGTTGTGGAGTGCACACAGAGAGAGAGAGAGAGAGAGAGAGAGAGAGAGAGAGGCACATGCAGTTTAGCATTAAGTCAGAGCATATAATGGGGCACATGGGGCCCTGCAGGGCAAGGGTCAAGTGGTGTGAATTAATACCCCTTTTATGTTTCCTGGAAGTTGTTGTGACCTCTGCCCTGAGGAGTGAAAGGTGGCGGATAGGATGCACTTGGATGTCATCCCAATGACCCACAGTGTGCCAAACATAAATCAGGCATACACTTAACTTATGAGAGAGAAAAACAATTATTTTTGTACACATGACCAATCAATCTGATTATCACACCAAATTAAGTGCTATTGAACGGAATAGGCAATACTGGAGATAATCAGAAAAGCAGCTCTTATATTAAGCACAACAGTAAAACCTCACCTGTGGTACAACATTTCTACAGTAATAAGCAGCAATTATTGAGTTATACTATTTATTCACCATGATACACAAGATTTCAACTTTATATACAGGAACTGTATTTGTGTCAACCACTGTCACTATCTATTTGATAAAAGATTACATTCAAACCACCAAGTGTTTGGCCAATTGAAAATACATTTAATAAGCTAATTGAATATAATAAATGATTATTATACCTATTTGATTTCAAAATCTAATATGGACATGAAATCTTGACCAGACATCAAATGTAACCCACAGTGGTTTGTAGATGCTGTGTCTTCATCATTCTTCCCTGTGTGAATGATCTGGGGTGTGTAAGTTATATTTGAAGCAGACAAGTAAAAACGAGAAGAGGGGGCTCAGATTTCCTGCATGTATGCTGCTCATCCACGTAATGCAGTGTAAAGTTTGTGCTGTCGGCTTTCAAACCTAATGTTAGAACAAGTTGTTACTACTCATAGTCAGTGAAATGATGAGTGAAGAGATGGCATTTGAAAGCCAAATTTAATGCGAAACTATTAACAAAGTCTTCTCTCAACCAGGTTAGGTGTGCTGCATAGGTTGCCATGGCATTCTGGTTAAGGACAGAATTAGTGCGTCTACATACATGTTTACATTTTCGTAAAAGTCGATATATTGCATTGGTTCGACTAAAACCGTACTTTCAAATACATGTTAACATGCTAGTCCGACTGACATTGTACGAAGTTGAATTACTCAAAGTTAGTCCAAATTTGAAGTGTCTGAAGATAATGTTGATGCGTATGAATTTACTTTTGCATATATGCTTCAATCAGACCCAAACTGGCTTGGGTGTTCTGCACATGCTCAACAATCCCCACGCAGGCTTTGACCACGAAGTCGTACAGAACAAATGCCCAGCATAGCAGAAGTCACGTTGACGCCTGCGTGCATCACATTTGTACCAGAAGTAAAGCGTCTGGAGTAAGTACGAAATGTACACGGCTTTTGTCCATGATTTTACCGTTTGCGATTCAACCAGCTTTAAGCTTGCTAACTTGTCAGCAAGGTCAACTGTAAGAATGTCTCATAGTAAAAGCTTAAAGGGGGCATATCGCCACTTAGCATAGCAGAGTTGGACATACTGTACTTCTGTCATTTAAGCTAATCTTCTCTGGTGCTAGCATAGTAGCATTCTGGGACAATGGCAGCAATCCTTTTAAATGACCTAATTGTGCTATAACTGTAGCTCCACTTAACTGCATAACATACTGAGTGAAAACTCTGTCTTTATGCTGAACATTACTGGTTTACCTATTCATCTGGCTTCATAGTACACCCCTCTGAATTGTTGTCAAGCAGAACTTCAACATTTAGCTGCACATTTGATACTTTTTTATGTCTATGAGCTAATGCCAACCTATTTTGTATTGTTTATATTTTGCTGCATGTTTCCATTTATAGTGTTTCCAGTGAAATAAGAGTCTGTTGTGGGTTGCTATGGGGGCTTTTGGGATTCTTGGGTAGCAGCTTGATTAATCTAGACAAAAGATCAATTGCTGTAACGTTAATTACAGGTATATTCAGATCACCTTAAGTCGACTTATCCGTTGTTGAAAGTCCCAGTGCTGCTGTACTTTATATCAGGACTCATTGAGTGCCTCTTGTTCATGAATTTACCTGGATGGAAAAGGCTGCTGTATTTTAAGTTGAATCACAAATGCTGGTGTGATATCACAAATATTAGCACATGGACATTGGTGCGCTGCTTTTTTTGTTTTTGCCTTTTTTAATAATGTGGGAAAGACTTCTTTGTCATTGCTGCCACCTACTTATCATTTATCGCTGCACATATTTACACCTTGAAAAACCCCCACAGACATCCACTATTTATCTCAGAGAAGCTCCATGGGGACACTTGTCTGTTCAATTGCACGCTCGAGGCAGTGTGGATGCTGCATTTTTAGTACTCAAGGGTTTCCCCAGCCTTTCCAGGGGTCAAAAACAACCAGCCACTTTTAATCTTAATCCTGCTGCTCTGTCAGCAAACACAGGGGTACTGTAACCTGTTGTGATACGATAGAAGCCCTTATTATGAACATTAAGATCATAGCATACTAATTAAAGCAGGAGTAAATTAACCCTGGATAAGATCCAAAACTACAAGAAAAAATATCACTCCCAGCCACTTGAGTTGAATAATAATGATTTTGAAGTAGTGCACATTGATTTCTTCACATCGACACCGACTGTCAAGTCTCCATAATGTGTCTAGAAGGCCCAATAGCCAGCAAACACTGACTTGGTTATGTCCAAACATGATTGATTTGAACTAAATAAGTAGTAGAAAATGAAGCTTATTCCAACACTCTGATATGATGGAAATGCTATGAAGATCAAATTGTACAAGTTGCTCCCCAATCCAATAATGATTCTGCAATCTAATTGTTTTGATTGCCCAATTAGTTCATCTTAATAACATTATAGAGGCGGTTAAAAAAAATGAATACACAAAAAAAGATTAGCTTGTGGCTAATTTCAAGTGTCCTCTTCTTCACCAAGAGATGCCGATTCCCAGGGTCGTCAATTAAAAACCTTCATTTTGTAGAAACTAATCCATCGTTTCCAACTGGAAACATTGAATTTAAAATTAAAACCCTTTTTATGCAAAGTGCAGCACTGGGATTGTTAATAGCTTTACTCTCTCCCTCAGCCCACTGCCCTACTTGTTACGGCCAAATCTATCAAAATTAATTAGTTGCTATAAACTTTAAAATTAATTACGATGAAATGCTGATGGCCCTTTAATTCTCAGTGGTGCCCTTACGTAGGCGTAAGGCTGGAGCTCAGGACTGCTTAAGCCGGCTCTTTTTTTTTTTTTTTCTTCACCCAACCTTTATTTATCAAGCAGGGAAGGTTTGCTGAGCATGCACACTGCAGCCCCTTGCTTCACATTCACACCTGGAAGCTCCACAGTACAGCCACTATCTTTAAAGGTTTGCTAAAGAGGAAAAGGCATCTTCCAAAGCTTAGGAAGCTAGCGTATTAGGAGTTGTTTTTTTACATCTCACTTTGTCAAATCCTGCCTGAATGTGGGGTTTAGAAGTCAGGTTTGGCAACAACAGACATTCCCATCTGTCCTGCCTAGTTGGTCAGTTGATTTTGACCACGTAAGAGTGCCATCATGTTGGGGTTGCTTTTATATGCTTCAATCTTATTACTTTAACCTTTTTATTATTTCTCGCAGCTGTAGGTGGTGAAGTCACTTTTGACTAATGACTGTTTGAATGGTTTTTTGTTTCTTTGTTGTTGAATAATGTTTAGGAGCAGGTCCGGCCATAGCATGAAGTTAATTGAGGATCGTGATAATATTTATGCCGATAAAGATGGACGGATGTAGCAGCCCTTTCACGAAGCAGAAGTTAGCATGAATACAGCAGTCCGTTTGCAGAGATAATTAGCTTAACCATATCATTTAACCAAGTAAAGCATTGTAGTCATTCGACATCTAGAGAAGAAAAAAAGAAAACACTTTGACGTCCTGAGCATGCCTTAAAGCCAGAGAGAGGCACTGATTTAAAATTAAACTTTATCAGGCTTTTTGAACTGGTTTAAAAAAGAAATATGTGATAGTTGGCTCTAGTGCATGCCAAACTTTACTTTAAAAGGTATCTTACTAAACCTCTTGTGTCTTCTGGAGTGATTATTATCAGGACTATTTGAATATTGGTCAATGTAGAAAAAAAGTGTTCCGATCATATTTTTTTTAGCAATATTGCCCAATCTCCGTTTTATATCATGTAAGGCCTTTTTATCTGAGAGTAGTGTTTACATTTTTTTTTAGAAATGGAGGCAACCATTCTCACAATAAAGTTGAACCTTGCTATTGGTGCTGAAGACAGTGTGTTTGTTCTGTCTGTGGTCAGAGCTGGGCTGAGGGGGGGACTGCCTCAAGCAATGTGGCCCACTGTGAAAAGTTGTCTGACTCCTTGGAGTGACATTCATAAAGGCCAATCAGTGAGGTTAAACCAAATTAACACCCGGCCACACTCAGCTTTTTAGCCGAAGTGTGAACTGTTTCCATTGCACGCATGACAAGTTGCTATATGATTCCCTATGAGTGGATACATTTCAGAATGTTAAGCTCTGATCATCCTGCTTCTCTCCCTTGGATTAAGGCTAAACAACCCAAAATAGTGCTGTGCAATTCAGCAATACGTCTTACTCAGCATTTGACACTGCCCTCTTTTCATATCTGACTTGTAATAAAGACTTTTTGTTGACGAGGAGATACACATCAATTACTGAATAAATACATATTTTTAAAGGATTTCTCAAATACTTGAGGTAAGAGGTGAAGGATACAGCTGTTTTTGGACATGCTTAGTCATGCACTCCAGTGATGGATGATGCTGTACATCTTTTTTAGGTGACCTACTTCTTTTGAATTCTCCAGTGTCCTAAACCTTAAACTAAAGGAAGGTGACACATCAATTATTAACTATGATAGTTATTTGGTGCAGAAATGATAAGTCTGTTAATCACTGGACTGTCTTTGAATAATAAGTTTGATTATATGAACGTGTAATGATAAAGTTGCACTGAACACGATAATCAAATATGTATTAACATTTGAAATAAATACATGAAGTTAATCTAACACACGTTAGCTTTAGCCGCTACAAATGAAAAACAATTCCATCTCAAATCCATTGAGGCTGAATTGGTCGATAGGCAAAATAAACCTTTTGGAGTCAACACCTTGGATTCTTGGAACTTGCATCGGGCATTGTTTACAGAACAAGCTTCATGGTTTGGAATAAACCAATGTGGGTTTGCTCTAAGCCGGCGTTATTTGGTCAGCAGAGAGGCTCCACTGGTTGCAAAAAGAAGATTGTATACAAGTCTGTGAAAAATGACCCATCTTCTTCTGAGCTGGTAGATTACCTCAATTTACATTTTCCCACTAAGTTTTTAATTACAATAAAGTCCTGTAGTTAGTTCATGCAGCATGATGTTCATTTTGTAAATGATTGTTCCATTTAACATAGAATCAATGATAAATGTCTGGTATGCTTTCAGGTGTGCTTAACTGTGATTGACAAGTTGAACCAAATGGTGACCTGCAACGTGTCTCAATCAGAGTTCCCCTGTACTTAAAGACAGGAAAAGAAATTTTGATTGAAGACATATCTTTTGCTAGTCAAAATTAGCACCCCAATCCGATGTAATCAACCCAGAGCTTGAGTTAGCAGGTAGCATCGCCCCTTCCCAGATCCGACATCTTGCAAAATATAGTCAAAAACAACGAGGTCGCAGTCAACAGGCTGAACGCAGGGCTTCAAAGCTGCAGTACACAAACCGATGATGACATCACATTAACTTAAGTCCACTTCTTATGAATAGTCTATGGTCACATGTAGAGATGTGACGATACTTGTAAAAATCGATACAAATATGGACAATTTAAATCAATAAGTCAAAAAACAGTATTTAGATCCTCGTCTTTAACCAGCAGAGGGCGCTACCTGCTTCTGGATTCTCTAGTTGTGAAGAACAGAGGAGTACAAACAAGGCAGAAGCCTTTGAAGTCTTTGCAGTGGCAAAAGCACTTTCTTGTTTCAAAGCTGGGATGTAGAAGAAAAGTGAGCACATAAGAGACTAGACAAAAACTGATGAACTACACGTTTAAGTAAGGGTGGGAATCACCAGAGGCCCCACGGTACGATATCATCACGATACTTGAGTCACGACACAATGTTATTGCGATTTGAAACATTTTGGATATGCTGAGAATTGCGATACAATTTATTGCGATATGTCTTTTAAAAGCTTTCAGTGCCATTCTTTTATGAGTAACTGTGCAACCTCAAATTTAAAAAGAATGACTCATATATATATATACATGAAAAGAAGAAGGATATCTGTCAGAGAATTTAAATAAGATTATATGATTTGTTTATAAATTGTCTTCAATTTAATTTCTTCATAAAAATGTGAAAAGTCGTGATACAATCGACTTAAACTCCGTATAAACTTGTGCTGCAGTTCCTCAAAACGTCTGGGATGCTTGAATTTCTGTGGTTGTTGTTTGATCAAAGTTTGGAAAGAAATGAAGAGATTTCTACCCTCCCTGTAACCTTTAGCTCTTTGGCTGCTGCTTCATAGCGCGCTCGACGCCGTGTTCACAAGATGAGCTCGAGGTGATGTAGCAGCCTGCTGTTGAGGTTACCAGGTCTCGTCTGTCAGTCTCCCTCCCAGCTGGTAGCAAGGCTCATCATCACTATCATATTGTTTCCTATTAGTGGTTTTTGTTGGGTTGCAGCCAGGCTAAGAGCTCAGCATCATCCACTTAGAGCCAGCTCCTGGCCCAATACTTAGCCTGACCCCTAAGCTTGTACACCATCAATCACTCGGAGGTCATGATCTTGTAAACAATGTGTTGTTTTATCAGTGGATCAGTTAGTGACTTGCCCTTTCGTTGCTCTGTTTACTTCTGCTTCACCTCACTTCCATGTTTAAATTGTGCACTCAAAACAAAAGTAAAGTGTCCACTGAAAAGAGATGAGTGGAAAAAGATTTCAGAGACGTCACAAGTTTTGACAGTTTCCTTCACTTTTGGTCACGTGTTTCTCTGTAACAAAGACGAGTGCAACAGAAGAGTTATGTAAGCGGCTGTGTTTTGACTGAGAAGAAGCGATGAGAAAATAACAAAGTAGGCCAAAAACCACCAAACAGTTTATTAACTGAGAATTAGATGTAATGAAACAAGGTTTTAAAAAAAAGAGAAAGATGGCTTATATAACTGTCGCTGGTGGCCCAAAATTCTCTTTCATTTGGAAGTTAGACTTTTGGATTCAAGTTGTTTACCAAATACTTTAATTTATTAATCATCATAGACTTGACTTACCCTGATTCTTCTATTTGATGTCCTCTCTTCGTATTTCTGTCAAGTTTGCCTCAATTTATTATTCTCGTCTCGTCACTTTCCAGTTTTCTTGTTTCCTCATCTCCTATTTCTCCTGATCTCATCCTCCTTCTCCCTCTCTTAACTTCTTTCTTCTGTTGTCCTGCAGACCCTGTGGTGCTGACCAGAGCGTAATGGCTCAGACGCTGCAGATGGCGATCCCTAACTTTGGCAACAACATCCTGGAGTGTCTTAACGAACAGCGGCTGCAGGGCCTCTACTGTGATGTCTCCGTCGTCGTCAAGGGACATGCCTTCAAGGTGCGAAAAAACTTTGATTGAATATTTCCTATTCAGTGACTGACAACTTGCAGCTAGAATTACAAAACGTGCACCATGTGACTGCAAAGTGCTCTGGGTAATAAACAGGTGCACTGGATTAAGTAGTGGGTAAGGCTGGGCTCAGACTGAAGACATTTTAAGATCCTAACAGACTGAAGAGTTCTGATTGCATCCTGCACTTAAGGAGGACTATCACAGATATTCTTCTCTATAACTTCAAATGTTCACACTGACCGCATGTGAGACAGAAAGGGCCGCTGATGTCAGGATCTACTTCAGTCTGCTGTGCACTAAGAAGCTGTGAATGTTTATTTGACATTAAAAAGCACACAAACGTTTTTATCAGCAGACTGCAATAATGTAAATCCACAGAGGATAGCCAAAAACAAAGATAACTTTTATTTATGCTGAACTTGCTAAGTACTTTAATATGAATACAATTTGTGGGCCACAGTCGGCTAAATAAGAGGGCTATTTGTCAGTGAAACAACGACGTGATCATAAATCTAAAGCCTTTCTTTTAGATGGCATTGTAGGTCTTTTGAAATGGAACAGATGATGGATTGTTTTTTTTTGTTGTTGCCTGTTTAAACCTTACCGGCAGATCGGTAAAGTCGTGCTGTGTGTGTCTGTCAGCAGTTGTTGGCCGTTTTTTCTGCTTTCAACTCCGGGTGATGGCATATGATGTGAGCTCAGGCCTTTAAATCGTTCCCCAACGTGCTTCACTTTAATTTTGCAGACCTTGCATAATGAATACGGTGGGCTCAAGATTCCTCAAACCCAGGGGATTGTAGAATCCTCAGTGCGCCCAAATGCTTGCCTTCAATGAAGACGAATGTTGCTGAATGTCTTACAGCTCCAAAGATAGTACAGGCAGTACATTAGTACGTCAGACACAGCCATACATTACAGACGCTGAGAGCTAGCTAATGTTAGCAGCACGACTGATGACCTAGGAGGACCATCACCCCCCCCCCCCCCCCCCCCTTCTTCAGGGTTGGCTAACATAAAAGGTTGAGATGGTCCCCAGAAGAAATGCCAGCTGCAGGTTAGCTGTGCTCAAACTGGCTGCTGGTGAAAATTCACTAAGGCCCCGTGTCCACCTAGCATTTTTTCCGGGCAGAAAAACGCTTGCTGTGCGCTCAGCAGAGCTTGCATAAAGCGTTTGTGCTCTGAGAATAAAAGCACTGCACGTCCTTCCTGTCTCTATGACAACATTCTGCTGTATGATGGACACTGCTCCGTTGCTTATTACTGCATGTTTTATATTTGAGATTGTTTTTTTCACCCGAACAGACAAGGAGCAAAGAGGATATGGGTACAAGTCACGAAAAATACTGGAAATATCTTTCATTTTGAAAAGAGCGCTAGTGACGTCAACAACGCCTTTCTGAAAAGTTGAAAGATTTTCAACTTTGCAGCGGCACCTAAAAAGGCGGACGCTCGAAAAAAAAGACGTTGGGCGCTGCGCTTTTTCTCCAGGCGGCTGCCTGCTGCTGCAAACGCTCTCTACTCAGAGAAAACAATTGAAAAAAAGACGCTGGCACTCAGAAAAAAACACTAGGTGGACACGGTGCTTTATGGGACATTAGAATGTACGTTTTGAAAAATAAGAAAACATACGTTCTTATGTCCAATAAAGCCCCGCCAACATTATATCCTTGTAAAGTTTATTTTATTGAGTTTGTTCAGAGATTGACTTGTCGACTAGTCTGAATTTAATTTTCTGTTAATCAACCGGGAAATGAGTCGCTAAGAACATCCCTGGGGAAATGGGATATAAGTCTGCCAAAAACTCCTGTAGTCTGAGTCAAGCCTTAGAGATGTGGGATAAAATGATTTAAATAAAAATAGGAGAATTCAATGGCAGAGATGTGTTGACAAGACTTTGGTCAGAATCAATAAGACAGGAAAGTAGAGTTCAGGTCAAAGACGTGACTAAAATAATGTCTAGAATGGTTTAGCTCCCTCTGATTATATTTCACAAAGAAAAGAATCTTTGGCTCTTCAACCAGTCAACAACATTGACAATGAATCATTTAGAGATTTGGTTGAATATCAGCAGGGACTGCAATGAGACATTTCTCCTTTGCTGTAACTGTTGATATTCACGATTATTAAAGGAAATTCATTTTTTTTAAATAGAGTTCATCGACTGCAGCTGTGAAAAAAAAAAGACCAAGATGAAGCAATTTAAATACACAAACATTGTTTACTTGTTCTACTTTCTGCTTGACTGCACATTCAAGCAAACCACGACAAAGCCATCCCATATCTGCTTTGTTTTTTTGATTTTGATTTTACTATGTGACGACTTCAACGAGAATCAATGTTTTTTTATTTTATTCCTGGCTTACCTTTCTCAGCTGTTTATTGATCAGCGTCTCTCTTAACTTCCCCATTGACTCTGTTTACCCCTCAGGCCCACCGTGCCGTGCTGGCAGCCAGCAGCTCCTACTTCCGTGATCTGTTCAACGCCGGCGGGAAGAGCTCGGTGGTGGAGCTGCCCCCGGCCGTGCAGCCGCAGAGCTTCCAGCAGATCCTGGCCTTCTGCTACACGGGACGCCTCAGCATGAACGTGGGAGACCAGTTCCTGCTCATGTACACTGCCGGCTTCCTCCAGATCCAACAGATAATGGAGAAAGGCACAGAGTTTTTCCTCAAGGTAAACCTGCTGATTATAAAGTATTTGTAAGACGATTAAGATACCATGTTGACATTTTTAAATCGTTGTAACGGTGGAAAAATGAGCAGAATTGTATAAAATAACTTTTTTTACGTGCTACCATCAAAGCACCTGTGTTGTCTGTGTGTGTGTGTGTGTGTGTGTGTGTGTGTGTGTGTGGGTGGGTGACATTATGCTTTGCATGATGTTGTCATGGGGCCGTCTGTGTTTGTAGACACGTTCTCCTGACTCAGAGTAATTGAGACATCGTGGCGACACTACAGGTTCCCTCTATAGAAGCAGATGATGTGATTAGATTTGGAGTGCCTTGCTGCATAAATCTGCATATTAATGACTGAAGCTGGTTTTCCTTGAGAGTTGCCCTTAACCCCCCCCCCCCCCCCCCCCGACACACAGTTATTATGGTACCAGCAATGTTGTACGCATAGCATGATAAGAAAAAAACACATCTTGAGTATTTACTACAGCAGGATGTGTGAGGTTTCTTCCAGTCTTAAAATAATGGCCATCAGACACGGGGGTGTTTTGACATTCAGCTACTCCACCAGCCAATTTGGCAAGCTATTAAGAACTATCAGGAAGTTAAATTAGATACTAAAATCCCTCTAATGCTTGATGCATTAGTGGACAAAAGAAGGGAATCGTGTACTTTATGTCACGTGGAAAACAAGATGAGATAGATTATCTGTGCAGGGTTCAATATCATTCCACATTTTGTTTCCAGAGTATGAAGGAATGAAGGAATTGATGAAGCGGGATTTCTATTTTTTTATATTATTTTACCTCGTAGTTGTTGTTGTTTTTTTATACCAGAGGATGAAGCCATTACTCTGAATAAATAGTGCTTCAATTTGTGTCCTTTAAATTTAGTTTATGGTAAGATTCATTGAGAGTGGAGCAGTTCTTTTCTATTGTGTAAAATCCTTACACTGATACAAATGCCATTTGAAGTTGGTATTAAAAAGATCTGAAAAAGTCTTGGGTTTAACTGAGAGAATCTTGGGGGAACCCTTTGAAACACATTTTTTTTCAAAGATTTCAAACGTGTTCCTCTTTGTCTGTAAACGTTTTTCAAGATCTGAAACAGCTTTATTTTAAAACTATTCTTTTAAGATCTCAAATTTCATTATCTCAAATATAAACATCTTTTAAGATCTCAAATATCTTTAGCTTTATTTTTAAACGTTGTTTGAACATTGTTACACACTTTATTACACTTAGCACTGTGTTCTCCCACATTCATTTTTAAATTGTATTCTCTTGAAACCTTTAAGTATTCAACTATTATCCTAAAATAAACGAGGTGAAATCATACATTGCAAGGCCTGTCTGTGACATTTTACTCAAGTCCCATCATATGAACACATCAAAGTCCGTTGGACTCCTTTCTTTTTTTAGTTAATGAAGATTGGTCTTTATTAGCCCACACGTCGCAGAAGTTAGCTAATCTGATGTTAAGGGAGCATTCACACTAGGCAATCTGTACCGTGCCTAAGCACGCTTCACCCCTAAAGTCCAGTACATCGTTGTAATAGTTCAATGTGATACAAAATACGTCCAGCAACTAAAATTTTTGCATAAAACACCATTAACTACATAAATATTAGCAGTACTTCCATTGTAGACCAGATTTTTCATTTAACAAACATTCTCTTAAGTTTGTCGAGTAGCAGTTTTTAAAAGATAATGATGTCAGTGGAATGAAACCATCCGCCTAAATATTACTTCACCTGCAGGTCTCATCACCAAGCTGTGACTCCCAGGGTCTCCACGTCGAGGAGACCCCAACCTCCGAGCCTCAGAGCCCAGTCACCCAAACAGTGGGAGGGGGTGGAGTCGGTGTTGTCGGCACAGCTTCCGGAAGACCCTCCTCCTGTCTGACGCCCCTCCCCCTGGTGTCCAAGGTGAAGACAGAACAGACGGCCTCCACTCCTCAGCCCACGTCTCAACAGCAGCAGCAGCAGCAGGTAGGTCACCTCTTATCCCTTTGAAACAAGCAAAGTGCTGCATTGATGAGTCGCTTTGCAGCATTAAGGCTTTTTATTATGGGTGAGAAATGTGAAGTAGTCTGAAAGAATCATTAACATCATCTGTGTAGGTGTCTCTTTGAATTGGTGATTTGAAAAGGCTTTGATCAACTTTCAAGGAAACTCACAACTCACTCCTAGCAGCTGTAAAATAGAGATTTTATTTTGTTTTTGTAACAAGCGCTAAATAGCTTAGAGAAACACCATACATCCATATTTTGACAAATCATAAGCTGAAGGTTATTTCTAAAATGTAGCATAGGCAACACAAAATAATGATGCTGGAGGTCAGAGGTCTTTTTAAAATGGTGTGAACCACTTTATAGAATCTGAAACTGAAGGTGACTGCTGGTATGGCTTGAGTGTTTATCATATTACCCTCTGTATTAATGAGCTGTGGGTGTTTTGAAGGAGACAAAAGGAAAGACAAAGCAACTTTTTTATACTGTATAGATAGAAACAACATCCTTAAATAAATAAAAGATTGAAATATTACAAGATAAAAAGGTAGAAAATACTTATAGAGAATAAGATAATAACTCTGGACTGTACAAGCTGACCTGAGTCAACACACCTGTCAGAAATGTATTCTGGGCCTTTACTGTTAAAACCACTTTAAAATCTATTCTATAATTAACTGGGGGCCAGTGCGAAGTAAAAAAAAAAATCTCAGTTACTTATTGAGTCTACGTGGCTGCAGCCATTAGGCGAGAGGGCCACATGTATCTGGGTATCATCAGAACAACTGTGGCAGTTAGTATTGCTCTCCTGTAGGGTTTGACCCAGAGGGAGCATGTAAATAGATAGATAGATACACTTTGTTGTCTGTCCCAACAGTGACAGAAATCCGTCTTGACAAGGCTCAAACAACAAACACAACTTACATTAAAACACAAAGTGCAGTACAGACATTAAAAGAGGACTGTTGGAAACAACAGCTTCTATGTTAAAAAAGAAGGGGTCCAAGGACTGATCCCTGGGGGATCCTGCACGCCATAGTCATAAGATCCATAACTACCTAATGTAACACAATAACCCGGACTGTCCGTGAAAGTCCAACCCAGTTTTCCAACCAGCAGTCTTCAGTAATCTACAATATCAAATGCACCAATAAAACAATCACTGACACTCTCCCTGAATCAGTATTCAGCCTTATAACATTTCATACTTTGGTAAGGACTGCTTCAGCACGTGGTTTTATGGCAGCTGTCTTAAGTGCCTTTTGGAAAATGTGTGATAGCAGTCGGCTGTTTTGTTGTAAGTCAGTTTGGACCACATTAAAACTGGTTTTAAAAAAGTCAGATGGTGATGAGTGACATGTTTAGCTAGCTGGAGCTAATGGTTATTCTATTTTTAATGTTCCACTTCTCTGTGGACAGGAGTTCTAGAGATAGCTGCTGTTGAGGGGTGTAGCTTGTCAAAAATAGCAAATAGAGCACGACGACTATGGTTGATGTTGATGCTAGGCATATCAGAAAAACATAGTCTTGCTTAACTCATCGTTAAAACTACACAGGTTTTATCTATAGGGGGTCTATAGGGGTTCCACGTAGCTCAGCGTTCCTGCATTCTCTTTGGAACGTTTTTTTTTGTATCATTTATGTGTTTCTCAATGGGCTTCTGTCTGCTCAAAATTTTTTTTACTGGTGCAACAACATCCATAGCATTCAAAATGTCTACGGTTGAAATTGTCGAGGAGACCATTAACTGTCTCTGCACTCAAGGCTGGTGACATAGTTATAGCCTCCATAGACCGAGCACTGGTGTTCTGGTTTATGTTCCTTTTAATAACAGAGAGGGAGGTTCTTCACATGCTGCAGGAGGACAACAGAGTCAAATATCACTAACAGATCTCCATCATCTATGAGCATCTTCAAACCCTCTGCTGTAACATAATTATTATTATCAATGGAGATAACTGCCAGTAATGAATGTCACACTGAACTAAACACACACACTAAAATGGCTTTCTGCTGTTTGCTTGTCTTTTTTGTATTCTTTGTCTTCTGTTAATGTCCTTTATTTATTTGTATGTGCCTCGTTTTGGGGAAAATTGTGAGACAAAACCAAAAACCTAAACCTACAACTTACTTTTAGTGCTGCAGTTTGCAGCCTGCGCACAGTACACACTTGTGTTCTTGTTCTTCTTGCATGTCTTGGCTCATGCATTATCAGGTACCAGATTCATATTGAAAGTGAAGGTTCAGACTGCTGCACTCCTGGATAGGTGGTATAAAGTCTTTATATAAACACAAGTGTTGAGTCATGCCAGATAAAAAAAAAACACGTTTAATGGGAAGATGGAAAACGATCTGAAAAGCATCTGTGTGCAGCTCAAAAATAGTTTTCTTGTGATGTCAGGTGCTAATCTGCATATCAGGGTGTTTGCTGCTGAGAGAGAGAGGCTACACTGTGAGAGTGGTGTGATCTTCATCATCATCATCACAGTTTTAGACAATCATGAAGCACAAACAGACATCAGATCCACAGATCTATCTGCAATTTTGTTTCTTGACAAATACGACATTTGTGTGAGTAGTTTTTGTGAGATAAAACATGAAATATTGTGAGTCTGCAGGTTAGTTTTGCTGATATGTGTAAATGTAGTGGCATAAACAGAAGTTAGTCACACACTAAGATAGCAGAATAATTTACATGTTGCTGTAATTTTAAACAACTACTAGATTTGTTGTAATCAGCTACATCCTGATTTAAATCAAAACCGTCCAGTTTTCATTAAAGAAGGCCTCGTTCATTATTTCTTATCAATGTTGTATTTGTATTGGTGCTTTGGTTTCCCACTAACGCAGTCAAATCTGAATAAAGGCCAAGGATTAGCAAGTGTATGTGACCTTTTTGAGAAGAGACACATGGTTATTTAGGATCATTTTGATGCATAAACATTAAAGACATTTTTATTGTAACTTTTTGCTTTTCAAATGTTTTGTTTAATTCTTTTTTTTTTTTTGAAGTTATCCAGAGCTATAGATGAATAACCGTGATTCTCTTCCTCCTCTCAGCACGAGGGCTCTCCATACTCGGTGGTCTGCACCCCTGTGGCCAAGCGGCTGTGGGAGGGGTCTAACCGTGACGCTGGGGGCGCTGGAGGGGGCGGCGGAGGCGGGATGAGGAAGAACGCACGCTACTCTTCCTCTTCTTCTTGTTCCTCCTCCAACAACACTAACCAGGATACCACTGGGCGTGGACAAGCAGCCATGATGGGCGGAGCTGGAATGGTCGGCGCCAATTCAGCAGGAGGAGCCGTAATCAACAGTAACCATAACAACAATAACAACAACAATGGCGGGACTCCTGAAGGCACCAGCCCGGGCACACTGAGCATGTACACCAGCGACTCGCCAATCAGCTACCACGACGACGAGGAAGAGGACGACATAGCAGAGGACAGCGCAGAGGAACAGTACAGACAGATCTGCAACATGTACACCATGTACAGCATGCTGAACGCTGGAGCAGCAGGTAAGCTCTCGCTGCAGAAGAAACACTTTGATAGAAGAGTTAGGTTTTCATGTGAAAGTTTTTTTTGTCTTCTGATCTGTAACTCTGAGTGTGTTGTGTTTAGAAGAGCCAGCCTTGTATGGGAGCCAGGAGTCTAAAATGTTCAAATCACAGAAAGCACTAAAAGTTGAGCATCCTGCCCTCAGCTTATGAATTGTTTATAGTTAATAATTTATCAGAGGGACGATCTGATGTTTTTTTTTATTTAACTTTTCAAAATCTAGAACGTTAAACAAACTGAGCTCATTTCAAAACACATGAGAAATGTGCAAAATAATCAGTTGAACAATATCTGAAAAAAAGTTTCAATTATTTCTCACAAAATTGGTTCTTTTTTTTAAAACTTTTTTGTGGGGGAAATCCTAACTGGTAAACAGTTTTTTAAATTCTCGTTGCAATCTTTGGGTCCTGACCAAATTATATCTTAAAAAGGGCCCTATTTGGGTGGCATCGAGCACGCTTTCAAAAGCGCGGGGCACTCAGTGATTTGGGGCGTGGCCAACTACATTTTGCTAGCGGCACAAAATGAGGGTGCTAAGCTAGTCACAGAACGCAAGAGGTTGGATTAAGTTGCTTGATATTTCCACGATGGATTTTATTCTTTATTCTTAAATAGAAATTACTCCGGCCGGCTCATTTAACTGTTCTTCTGTCTTTGTACCTCTGAACACACACACACAGGATACTGTATGAAAGGAAAGGAAGGAGAATTAAACTTGTATTTTGTTGAAGCATTCATCAGAAATCTAAACGACACAGTGAACATTTTGCCGATAGGGATAAAAGTTTGGGCCCTAAAAGTCCTCGTTTTCTCCACGGACAGGCTGAGATTGTTTCACAAAGTTTCAAACAATATGACAAGAAAAGATTTTTTGGTCAAAGCCAATCGCCAACCTGTTAACCAGTAACAGCTGACACATGGCTCTCATAGAAGCAACCAAATTCAATTTACAAAAAAAATAAACGTTATCTTGCTGAGTAGCTGGGGCCCGTTTCTGAAAGACGGTTCAACAAACTCTCAGTCTAACCCTGAGATCTGAGTTGATTTACCCTCAGGTTGGAAACTCTGAGTTTCCGGTTCCAGAACAGCTGATTTGAGTTTTTTAAATCAACTCTGAGTGGGTTCACTCGGTGTTCAGCGCGTGCACCATGAGGATAAAAAGCCAACATTAATGGAGCCCCGATACTACGATTCACCATGGCAACAGGTGACAAAAAAAGAGATCCTCGTACTTTAACCCTCTCGAAATATAGCTTACATCTTCATGCGGACATACGGCGAATATGAACAGGTTTTAAGAAGGAAAAAAAGTATCACTGCTGCAGCGCAAAGGAGAGAGAGAAATGGTGTAGGAGAAAAACAGCTGCTCGCGTCAGCGCGTAATGAATTCTAATAATTTTTATATTTAATCAGAATTATAATATCGCAATTCCAAACTTGTGGAATGATATTAAACCTCAAATTTACTTTCATTAAGATGCAAACCAGCAGAAGAAAAGTGATTTTAAAAAGCTCAAAATGAAACATAAGAACAAACTCGGCTCATGGTGGTATTTGAATCATATTTGACATATTATACAAAGTGAACTTCATTCAGTGTCTAGGCTTTGAATTTGCATTATCTTTATCCCCAACATAATGCTGTATTCACACACTATAGGCTAAATGTCCTCTCACCTTTATCCTGTTTAGTTTATTAATTAGCTCTAATTACATTAACATCTCCCAACGTAAATATAGGCTCTTATTCCCTGCGGAGTAATGAACCCCTTCATCTCGAAGCTCCTCGACTAAAAGACATTCCATGTTCGACAAAATAGTTCATTTATACGCCTTCCTAACATATAGTATTAAAACAACCTGGATTTGTATTCAGACAAACGGTGAATCTTCACTAACACGGCGTGATACGGACTGAATGAAAGAATGAGGAAATGAAACAGCGTTTCTGGCTCTGAAAGAGGGAGGAGACAAACTCGGGGTTCATGGAAGAAAACCTGCTCCCGACCAGGTTAGGTTCACAGACTCAGTTACCATAGTAACTGACTCAGAGCTAAAGTTACCTCCCTCTTGGGTTTGAGTGACCTCCCCTGCTGAAACAGAAAACCCAGAGTTTCCCTCATTTCAGGGTTAACTGACAGTGTTTGCACAAAACCTGCTTTCTGAAACGGGCCCCTGGTCTGCCACTGCCTTTGTTTGTTTGTTTGTTTGTTTGTTTGTTTGTTTGTTTGTATTGCTGTGTATATGAGGTGTTTTAGGTGGTTAGCTCCCACCCAACAATACAATAAAATAAAATTAAACTAACTAATTAACTAGCTAACTTCTCCAGTATGTGGAAGATCATCAAATACTTTCTTCAGATAGCTCAAACGATTGTTTTTGTAAGTTAGGTCTGATGGCTAAAATTTAAGTAATGCCAAAACAAGTTTAAAATAGAAGGACCCTGGTTAAAAAAGATTGAATGATGCGTTAAGTGTATCTCTAATGAATGTTTATGACTCCTAAAGGGAAGTCATCGAAGCAACAGGTCACAGAAATGTTGTTTTTCTCTGTCAAACTTCAGACTGTTTATCGACTCTTCTTTATGGAAAGGGATCGTTTTTAACATTTGACAACTAACAGGCTGTCAAATGTTAATTGGCTGTTAATAATCCATCATCCCCCCTCCTCAGTGGTCGGGGAGCGGGTTGAGGCTCTTCCAGACTTGGCCCCAGACTCAGGCGGCGGCGGGCGGGGGAGCAGAGGCAGTCGGTCCCGGCAGGACCTGGCGTCACTGCCAGCTGAGCTCATCAGCCAGATAGGAAACCGCTGCCACCCGAAGCTGTACGAGGAGGGTGACCCGGCCGAGAAGCTTGAGCTGGTGAGCGGCACCTCCGTGTTCATCTCCCGCGCCCAGCTCATGAACTGCCACGTCAGCGCCGGCACCCGCCACAAAGTGCTGCTCCGACGCCTGCTAGCCGCTTTTTTTGACAGGTCAGTGTTCAACATATACCTGTTTGGATTCCATGTCAACAAATAAAGGAGTCCTAGACATCCGATAGTGTGTCATTTCTTGTTTGTTACCAACAATTGCACATTGTCAAAATATAAGACGTTGGCACTGTTTGGTACTGAAACACAACGTACAGTATTTGTAATTTAGAAAGTGCTCTCTTTCACTCTAACGTGTGTGTTTTTTTTTTCCTTGCTCAGGAGCACTCTGGCTAACAGCTGTGGAACCGGTATCCGCTCTTCAACCAATGACCCCAGTCGCAAACCCCTGGACAATAGAGTGCTGCATGCTGTCAAATGTGAGTTGTGTAGGTCCACACTTAGTTTGTTTTACTACTAAAGGCTGCAAGTAGCTTTCCTTGACACAGTTCTTGGAAAGGCTGTTTAAAATAACAGACCTAAGTGCACCTCTAGGGGAAGTTCTGAAAGCAAAAGCGATGGTGTTTGGACATATCTGGGAGGCAAATGTTTGCAGGTTGTGTTTAACCAGCTGGAATAAACACCTATGACCGTGAACAAAGAAAAAATCAAAACACCCTTGAGCCTGTTCACCATCTTTTCTTTTCTGTCTTTCACCTTTTGTGTCTTTCACCATTTTCCGCTTTTTAAACATTAATTTTCTGTCCTACCAGTTTACTGCCAGAACTTTGCGCCGAGCTTCAAGGAGAGCGAGATGAACGCCATCGCGGCTGACATGTGCACCAACGCCCGCCGCGTCGTCCGCAAGAGCTGGATCCCCAAGCTCAAACTGCTGATGGCCGATAGCGACGCTTACTCCGCCTTCCTGGCCGACAGCGTGAAGATGGAGGCAGACGGGCTGGGAGCGGAGCAAGGCTTTGACCCTGCCTCCCTGGAAGCTGTGGCGGCAGCAGCAGCCGCCGCCGCAAATAATACTGAAGCAGGAGGAGGAGCTTCGCAGGCAGACGCTCTCCAGGCGGGAGGAGGAGACGGCAGCACTTTGTTTTGAGTGAGTGAACGGACAGATAGATGAATGGACAGACGGACAGATTGATGGAGGGAGGGAGGGAGGGGTGGTATTTCCCTTGAGGTGATGAGTAGCGAACGGTAGAAGTGATGACACATGTCGCTCGTCCCCTTAGACGCCACAACGTGTTTGGGGATCTGTTTCTTCTTCTACACCTCATTTTGTTTGTCTGTTCTGCTTTCCTTTCTACACTTCTGTCTCTCTCTGCAGACTTCTGGTCTTCCTCCTTTCTTTTCGGGTGGAGAGAGATAGAAAGACAAAGTGAAAGGTGGCAGAGGAAGGAGGTTGACCCCCCCCCTGATCTCTTCATTCCTCTGCAACCTTTTCAAACCTGATTGTTCAGCCTTTATTTGTTATCTTTTTTAAGAGTGTGTACTGTCACTAAGGCCCTTTTTCTTACTATAATCAATCACAGATATTCCCTGGGGAAGGGGTGGGGTGGGTGGGCGGGGTAGAATCTGTTTGGAGAAAGTGATATTTCCTTCCTCAAAACTCCGATAACACTGTTTTTTATATTGAATGTATGCGTGGTGGAGCATCTGGACCGCAGCGTCCGTGAGTGAGCTTGTACAGAAGCCCCTCTTTATTTGTTAGTTCACTGTATTTCATCTTGGAGAGCGTGGGCTTGAAGAGGCGAGGGGTTGAAATGAATATAAATATGTATATTGGCACGGTTGATGATCTCCCCAACCTCCGCTCTTTGACCCAGTGCCGGGCATGCTGGGACATGGACCTACCAGCCCTTTAAGAAAAGTTTGTGAGTCTTTGACTGATGGGAAAAACTAAGATTTGTTGCTTGACTAAAAACGTCCCCCTCCCCCCCCTTTTTTCTATCCTAAAAAGAAACCTTTTGTTGTACTAGTTGTGTTAAGATTCTTACTTTTTTCGTGTGTGACTTTTGCAAAGGCCAACATGTTACTGATGATTGTCAAAGAGTTTGCGCGTAATGCACTGTTACTTCCTGCGGTATGAGTACAATCGAACTACGTTTTTATCCGAAAGAGAAGAGAGGGTTTTTTTATTTAAAGAAAAATGCACAAAAAGAGACAAAATAGAAGCGAAAATCAAATTTATATCCCAGTTTATCACCCGTTTTTGTTTTTATATATATATAAATCTGAAGAAGTGTATGAATAATCCAAAAGTCAGAAACTAGTTGTGTGTGTTTGTTCGCGTGTGTGTGAAGTCGGGCAGTCGTGTTCTTTTGTTTTTTCCGCTCATGTTTGAAATGTTTCCCCTAAGAATACTAGCAGCAACGCCAGTTAGCGGCACAAGTTTCCTCAGGCTCTGCCGCTTGGCTGCATGCTCGCCTGGCATGGACAAAGGTGCTAATTCAGGCATTGCTACATTGCAAAAGGAGCACAGCACTGTGTGTGTATGTGTAGGTGTGTGTTTGAATGGTGTGTGTGCCGCAGCAGAGAGAGAGAGAGAGAGAGGGGAGGCCAGACTGTTTTTCTTTTTTATCACATGCTCAGTGGATTCATTCACCCATCACTGCGGTGAGCACACATACACGCTAATATGCATTTGGGCGCTGTCAGCCGCATCAGCTACAGTACGCTAACGCGATGTGGGAATTAAAGAGGAATCACACCAAAGCCGAGCAGAGAGGCTGCTGTTTGTCCCAC
Source organism: Tautogolabrus adspersus (assembly GCA_020745685.1). Lineage (NCBI taxonomy): Eukaryota > Metazoa > Chordata > Actinopteri > Labriformes > Labridae > Tautogolabrus > Tautogolabrus adspersus. The sequence goes on along the minus strand of CM036537.1, from coordinate 16,990,527 downwards.
GTAAACACTCGCCTAATGGCAGTTTGTGTTTTATGAGGCTTAAAAAAAAAAGTTTCCAATCCATCTACTGCGCTGGATGAAAATTGTCTTTGTTGTTCTGACAGTAGAGTTCCTGGCTTTATGTGAGGTAATTATAAAAAGAAAGCTGCTAAATAATGGAAACCGCAGAAGAATGTTGGCATAGAAACAACCCTGAATGTCAGATTGCAGTCATATTCCCCTCTCGTACTTTACTTGTGTGGCTGACAATTAGCTGGAGTGCAGAAGTAGAGCTTTCCTCTCGACAATGTGACCTCCAGAATTCACGATACACAACGCGGTGATCACTTCCCCCGCTGAGAGGGCGACTTTATGTTCAGTGTGAACTGCATTATTAGGGCTCCAGGCGAACTTTTCCATCGAGTGACGACGACTGTGTGATCTTCAATGGATTTGTGCTTCGTCTAATGGATTCTCCAAATCTTTTATTAAAATGTCATTCTCACTGCACACATCAAACTACTGAATCAATCCCAGGTAGACCATAGAGTCAATCTTTGTTATGCCATCAGAGCGAAAAGGCAAAGAGCAATTTGCTAACCGCTAATGTGTTTAAAAGGTTTTAAGCACAAACTATGTGCTACCCAGCAGTTTGTCTCAGAATCAGAAAAAAAAGGGTGGGGGACGATACAATCAAATACATGTTTGAAAGACCAAGGCTGTATTAGTTTTCTGATTTCCGTCAACACAAAGTACAAGTTATAAAGAAGTTGACCAACTACTCACAGCTTTCTCTTGGTGGCGGTAGACGATGTGGTGAGTTTCACTCTGGAGCCCTTCGTGTTGAGTTCCTCTGTGCGACAGCATTTTGCCAAAAATGACGAGATTGGAATCCGACATTGTTCCTGTGAAAATTTGGGATTTAGAAAAGACACCGCAGACCCGTATCCTGAGTAACTTGTGATCACTGGAGGTCAGATTTGTTATTTTTGGAAAAGCAATGCTCCAGAATGACTTTGGGACACTTGTAGAGGCGGCATTTTGCTGAAGAGAGGAGTGTACACGGTGTTCGATTTGAAAGATAATCCAGGAGTTATGTTTGCATCAACAATATACAAGGAGTGCCACATATATATCATTTGAAAGAAATTATAGGCCGATACTGGCTTACCGCTGATATATGACTATCGGTGTTTACGATTTTTTGACATGCGCTGATATGAAATGTTTTAATCAGAACAAAGACTGCAGAAGACAAAGCTTGAGGTTATTCGGTAACTTTATCCAGCCGACTCCACAAGTTCACGTCCAGCGGAGCATCACTTTCCCCCTCTACTTAGTTATGGTCTCAAAAATCACACAGCATCAGGGCTCTGTTTTATTGGTACCTGTCCTGTGTGTTATTCTTAACAGCTGTAAGGTCTTGTGAAATTGGAATTGGATTCAGTATTCCCAGTACGAGTGTTTTTTTTGTAAATGATGATAATCTGGAGGACCAACACTTTTGAACCCAAACATGAAAGGACTTGACAAATCTTTGATTTGCTTAATGGTAGACTCAACTCTTTCCTGACACTGATCCATGTGTGTGTTTTGAGAATATTTGGCCTGTTTTGGAGTTTTTACTTTTAAATGACAAGATCCTTGAAGCACCTTAATGCCACTGCGGCATCAGAACCTGGCAGAAGCTGCTGTAATGAAGTGTGAATCACTGTTTGTAAAGTGTTGACGTGTGGACACACACACACACACACACACACAGACTGTCAAGGTGAAGGGCCTGTTGTTTAACTGTCTCGCCGCACAAAATCGAATCATTGAAATGAACCGGTAGAAAAACCAAAAGTTGAAGTGTTCACATTTTGTAAACCAGTGTTATTAAAATAATGTCTGATTTTTACAGCCTGGCTTTGAGGAACGATGTTTACGTTTTTTATATATTTACATGATATTTCATATCATGTTTTTTTTATTCTTAGGCTATGAGTCAAAGAACCCCTGGTCCTTAGACGAGCAACTTAAGGTCCTACAGTCAGGAAGGGGGTGTAAGATGATGTGGAGGGTGTTTGTTTGAAATGCCCTTTTGTCCCCACCCTCTTTTCTGAAGCACATGGTACGGTCTGCGGAGACTTAACCGAGTTCAATAAGTGCGGACAGAGACGAGAAGAAGAAAGAGAGATACAGAAAGAAAGACTTTCAAAAAGGATCATGGGGGGGGGGGGAGGGAGGGAGGGAGGAGGAGTTTGAACAGTTTGCACATTTCTGTCTTTTAAAAGAAAATCTTTTTCATTCCAACTCTTTGTTTTAAAAACAAAACGTCACCTTAAGTGAGATAAAAAAAACTGGGAAAGATAGAGAGGGAAGAAGAGGACAGTGCGAACCTCCCTAGAGAGGAGGGATGAATGAGTAGGGGAGGAGGGGAGGGTGAGGGGGGGGGATGGCTGGGACGCTTGGATGATTTGGTGTGAATGCATGCGTGCATACTGGTGTGTGTTCTGTGTGTGGCTTTTTTGTTGCAGAGTGGGGTTTTTTGAGAGCTGTTTGTAGAGGCTTTGTGTGTGTGTGTGTGTGTGTGTGTGTGTGTGTGTGTGTGTGTGTGTGTGGGCGCACATAATACGTGGGAGTGTTTTTAATGTCTGTGTGCTGCGTATGTGCATATTAATGTATGTTTGCAGCCCCGTTTCCTTCCCTGCATCTCCATTTATGGCATGTTAATGTCTGCCTCCTCGCTCCAAAGAGCTTCACACAGAGGCACACTGTGTGTATGAGAGTGTGTAATGCGCATGCCTGTGCCAGGATGGGTCCGCTGCCGCTGCTGTTTCGTCTCGATCTATGTGCTGCATACGTGTGTGTCTGGCTCCATGCTGGGACTGCGCATGTCTGTCACTGTGTGTGTGTGTGTGTGTGGGTGGTTTGGGTGCTCAGCTCTGCAAGGTCTGTGTGTGTGTGTGTGTGTGTGTGTTTTTGAGTGGGTGGTATGTGCGCAGAGGTTGAGATGAGTGGCTGTTTGTTTTTGTCTGCCTCCTCTGCCTTACACACACACACATCTGCAGAGCCACATATATCCCCAGCACAGAGTCTATACATCTGTACTGTATCAGAGCTGCAGACATATGTCGGCCATGTTGCTTGTAATGGCTCAGCCGTTTCCTGGACGGGCAACTTACTTTTTGTTAATCATATAAATCCAAAATCATGCTTTCTTTCCAGACTTTTTTCTTTTTTTTCCTCCTCAAACATCCCATCTAGGTAGTGTTACTCGGGACAGCTGCACAACTTCGGCCTGGACACTGAAATGTTCCCCCCTCCACCTTTTCCAAAATCTCATTTTTCCTTCTCTGCCTTTCCTCTTTGTCTGTCTCTGTTTGTTATTATTTTGTTTACATCTCTCTGCCTCCTCGTCTCCTTTCTATGTATACATTACTATATCTTTCCCTTGCTTCACCCCTGTCTCTCTCTCTCTCTCTCTCTCTCTCTCTCTCTCTCAGATTGCACACACACATAGGAAGGAGCTTAATAGAGTCGGTCCCTCGACACTTCATTACGTAAACCATCCTTTTTTTTTTTCATCCACCCCTTCTTCATTTGTGTCGACTCCATTTTCTTCATAGGATGCAAATCCCCGCCGAACTCTCACCCGTATATCTGCATTACTCTGTGTGTGTTCAGTGTATGCAACAGTCGGAGCTGCCAAATATGTCGCTGCTGGTGTCTGTTTGAGTGCACGTGAGATATTTGAATGCAAATAAGTGGGTGTAGGTATGCCTGTGTGTGTGTGCTGCCCAGCCCCCTCTCATGGGACAATGTGTTGTGATTTTTGTGTGTAATGCACCTTTAAATAATCAAGAGTATCGGTAAAGAAAGGTCTATCTGTCCCTATATTCCCCCTAGACTGCTGCCGTCAACGAATCAGAACATCCACACGAGACATGCAGCCAATCATGACGCGATAAATGACCAGACTGTTTGAACCAAGACACCAAGCGGGGTTAAAAAATAATTACAATCATTCCCAGACTTGAGCAGTGAGGAGGAAGAGAGAGGAGGGAGGAGGGGTGTCATTCTTCCTAAGGAGGAGACGTTTGTTAAGAATCTCCCAGGACAGATGAGGCATTGCGGCAGTCTGCCGTCACACGAGCGAAGCCACAATCCAGACAAAGAGACAAGAGTGAGAGGAGAGGGAGAGAGGGGCGGAGGAGGAGGTGATGGACTCTCTCTGCCCCCCCGTGCCACCAGGATGAATACCTGGGTGCATTTTTGCAGTGGGGTGGGGGTGTGAGTGAATCAACTATAGATTTGTCTTCAATTGACTCGAGCAAGACAAGTTCCATCAGGATTTCTCAAACAATCAAGGAAAAGGAGCTTTTATCCCTCTTTTGAGGGAGGACAAATTGCACTAAATATCTGTAAGATATAAAATTGTCTTAAGTGTAAGGTAACCCATGTAGGCAGAAGAATACGAGGGCCCTACCACCAGGAATGAAAATAAGAGGAAACGTTTTCTTTTGAGATAAGTCGAGACAAAAGTCAAAATGTTGAACTTTCAGTGTTAGTAAAGTTGAGTTTATTTTCTTGAAAATGTTGAGAAAAAGAAATCCTCCTCTGGCTTAGTTTGTCTTTACGTGCCTCTAATGCGGAATCATTTGACTAAAAGTGAAAAAAAAATTTAAACATTGTTTGTAGCAATTTATCATTTTTCCCAACATATTCTGATTTTTTTTTTGGGACAATTTTTGCTAAATTATTCTTATTTCCGCCTTAAACATCACACACCCGCTGTTCAGCTTTAATGAGACACTGTGACTTGTTTTTATCACTTTAATGTTAGCCTCAACATTTTGACTTTTTCTTTTCCACTTTTAAAATTTGTAATCAGAATGCAAAACAAAACAAAAAAAACTCTCCGCCAGTTTCTTTTTTAGCCCACTGTCCTTTTTGAGCGCGGCCGATAACGTGAAGACAAGTTCTCTTCAAATGTAGACGTGAATTTTTGGCCTCTTTTGTCAGTTTGTGTGAATCGCCATCTCACGTCAGCAGATAGAGAGGTGAAGAAATGAAGCAGAATAAGGAACAGGAAGTGGTCATGAGATGTAGTGTGGATAAACGTTACGGTGGATCCCATCCTGATGTGCTCGATGCAACATCTGGACTAAAGGCGATCCATCGCAAGCTACATGCTCCGTCACAGAACCAGGCTTAAAGAGTTCAAAGACAAAAACACGTTTACGCTATAGGAATGTAGTTTCTGGTTACACCTTAGATTGATTTCACAGGAAGTGAACCGCTGTACAGCAGTGTTCAAACCCTCATTTCTGCAAACAGTTTTGTAATCATACGACAGTAACTTTGATCACTGTGGAGGACTTTAAAGGCAAAGATTGTCAGCGCTGTGATTATAAAGGTTTCAGGAGGAACTCGGCGAGCTTTGATTCCATGTCTTTAGCTGGATGGCGATGCTTGGCGTGTTCTCCCGGGGCCCTCGGCTTGTCCAACTAGGTGCACTAGGCGTTTTTTGACTGTTTTGTTTTTTCAGAGAGATGTGGCGTACTTTAAAGCACAGGAAAGGGATATTTATCTTGAATATCGGCCTGTGCCTGTTTGTTGTTTGATTTCCTCTTTGATTCGGAGGAAATGTTAGCAGACGCTGCTGAGAGGAAAAGAGAATGAAGAAGTTCTTGAACACTCCACTGCCCTGCAAAGAGCAAAACAAAAATGAAACTCGACAGTACTCGACCTTTAACCTTTGTAGGGCAGCTATCGTCTGAGCACAGTTTGTTTTTTTAAATGTTGAGCAACGAGTTCGGTCGTGCTTTTAGAAGAGCTTTGTACACATTTCACTTTCTTTATTTTCCGATGTCCTTTTACATTTCTTTTTTCTGTCGCTGTTATGTTTTTGTTTTCTACATTTGAAGCTAGTGTACTGTAGCCCTTTTGAGAGTTATTTTTGAAGACAGATGGTACTAACAATTTGAACATTAACACCCGTACGTAGAGTTTTGCCAAGTTGTTTAAAAGAAAAAGACAAAAAGAGAAGGTGGAGACATGTTTAGCTGTAAAATAGTTTAGAGAAAGAGAACCACATATTTTTGCATTGTTGTATGACTGAGGTGCTGCGGGGAGGGAGGAGGGGTTTCTAATGCTGGACCACATGTTTGGTTATTGCTGTACTGCAGCTGTTGTCGAGGCGAGATCTGCAGGAAATGGATGGATGGATTGACTGATGGATGGACGGTTAAGACAAAATTAAAAACTGTTGGGCTCACATCATTTAAAGACTACAAGTCTGAATGTCTGCTCTGGTAATAATCTCTCCATGGAAAAAAAAAAAACGTCTTGTCTTGTGACGATAGCAACACATTTCTTCTCAAAGTTTGCATGAACTTCCATCAAAAAAATTGACCAAAATTAACTTTACTTGACCTGGTACTCATACCAGCTTTTATCAAAGAATAAGCTACTGCTGCTTGAATGTTTTCTTTTCTTGAACGGCCTCCTGGTGGCCCAGTGGCTACTGCAGCGTAAAGAGAGAGAGAGAGGTGGGGGGGGGGGGGCTCATCCACTGCAGTACCTGCCAGCTTCACCAGAGGGCGATATCTCACGAAGCAGTGATCCTACACAAAGCTAAGATTGTAACTAAAGAGTCTTGATCACTGTATTCACCTGAGCACCTTAACAGCAGACCGCCGGAGGCTTCTGCTGCTCATTTTTACATAATCCGACACAAGACGATAACCAGCAGAAACGTTCCACCAAATGTGGGCCAAAGATGCCAAAAAAAAAAAAAAAAAAGTTGTTGGCAGATTGAAAGTCGCTGACATGACTTCCTAAAGACAAAAAGAGAGAGCACCACAGACAATTTATTTTTTTTGTTGCTAAAGACTCGTCCATCCACGACTTTATCCGTCTGTTTATCTGCTTCTTATCTCTGTCTCCGCTGCCGATCCACAGAGAGGAACAAAAGTGACAAAGAGAGAGTGAAATAATCTTAAAAAAAAAAAAAAAAGCACCTTTGGGCGAGTGCTCGACTGTCCAGTAGAGCCAAAGCCCTCTGCACCTTTGTGAGCACGCTCACTCTGTCACTCCCTGTCTGTGGTTTGGATGCTGGTGTAAACAGCGATACTTTACATTTTTTTTAAAGGGGGACGGGAATGTGAGGGTTCTTTTTGTAAGTTCCTTATTTTTGTTGTTTTTATCTTTTTGTACTTTTATTCCCTTTTTTTAATTTGTATGTTTTATCTTCTCTTTTTTTAATGACATTCGGTTTACTGTAAAGACAATGATGATGATGATGATGATGATGATGATGATGATGTGCCCATCGACCTGTCTCCCCCCCCCAGGTGGGACGTGGGAGCAAAGACTGTGCATACTCTCCTCTGCATGGGGTTGAGGGAGGCGTTAAAGGGGGGAGAGTTTAGGTGGGTGAAGGGTTCCAGTGGAGGATGGAGATGACTCTGACAGGGTTCCTACACAGATCCAGGCACTGATGTGAAGGGAATTCTGATCCCTTTTGAAGTCTTTTAAAAAACAATCCAACAAAAAAAATCAGCATAACAGCAAGAACGCAGCAAGCATTCGACATTTAAAGGGAGAGTTTGGTGTTTTTGAAGTCAGGCTGTATGAGGTACATGTCACTAGTAGTGCACTATGAACACTTGTGTGGTGTGTGGGAGGAGAACTCAAACAAATTGGCCTGCTGACTTAAAGTTCAGCGCTGACAATTTTCTAAATACAGTGTACATTTACAATGTCATTCATTTGTCGGTGACATTTTCTTCAAGTTAGCGGCGTACAGATAGCCTCGTTTCTGTGCCGGCATTCAGACTGGTTTCTTGATAAAATGGCCACGCTGACCAGCGTTTCCTGTGACTAATAATCTTACTATTGACATGAGCCACTCACTACTGTCCCTTTAAATAGTTTTGAACCCAAATGAGGATTAAATATTTAGTGTTAGGGTAAAAAAAAGAAACCTTCAGTTGGTCTGATTTCAAAAATCAATAAAAAGCCGTCTGGATGGACAACTTGAATCTCCTTTCAAAACGCTTGTGGGGTTTGACTTGTGCTGTAATATTGACATAATATATGAGCAGGTTGTTGGTTGTTTATCACTTTTTAACACATTTCTGAACCCTATCAAGCTGTTGAAGGAAAATTCACCCTCAAACACTCGATCTGGTGTCATAAATCACAAGTTTTCTTTTCAAAGGGAACACCTGGTTCAAGTATTTCTCCCTCTCAGCTGTGTCAGCAAACTGTTCTGAACACTTTAGATGCAAATCCAGCAAACACACACAAAAAATCCACTCCCCAAAATATAGTTCAGAACTGTCCTTGTAGCTCTGTTAAATATAGAAAACCAAAAAGTGGCATATTGAATGCAACAGCTACACCAGAGTGAAATCAAAGGGTGAATTTTTCTTGAGTAGGAACCCTGCCGAGAGCCTGAAGGAATGTAAGAAGTCGTGTCATTTAAGTGTGTAAAAAACTGGCTAAACTTGAGAACAGAGGAGCGAGGGAAGTGGATCTTTGAAACCATAGGCTGGACCTCATCAACCTCAAACGCCCTGACCTTTCCCCCCCCCCTTCTCCCTCATCTCCTCTTTTTCCTGCTTTCTGCAGGTCTGTAGTCTTCTATCCAGAGACATTTATTCCGCTTTTTCCTCAAAATCCCCACACACCAGAGACAACTCATACACTCACAAATAGTAAATAATACTGTAAATGTATAAATGAATACAAAACAGGCGAACCTCTGAGATACAGAAACTTGCACGCACGCACGCCTGCACACTCAGGACGTGTCGCAGGTCGTGTGAGTGCCTGGCTTCGTGTCACCGATGCAGTTAAAATAAAAAGTACCAGTTTACCTCGGGAGCTCTCAGCCATAGCAGACCTTAATCCCCTCAGATATGTCAGCGCTGCGAGCAGCTTCTGAACTGCTGTGGCTGCCGTTACAAAGCAGGTACATTTTTTTGTTTGTTTTTCAGGAACAAACCGGGAAGCCTCAGCAGAGCACTCTCGGACCATTTTGAATGCATTCAACGCAGGGTTTTTACAGGAAACAGGACTCCATGTTAACACAGTCTTACCTCAGCATCATGCTACAGAACAGGAAGGGGGCGGGGCTTACATATATATGATCATAGCAACCGAGAATGACTATTTTTTATTCCCTCTCTTCCTTGTCTCTGGTGTAGTCGGGTGAAAATTAACTCTGCAGAACTCTTTCTTTTACTCGTTTTTTCCAGTATAAATATATAAATATATAAACTGTACATTATGACATAGAAGCACTATCAAAGTTTGATTGTTAGATGTGCACTCGCAGCATGAGGTATTATTCTTTATTATTCTTCATAACCCAGAAAAAAAAAAGTGACGTAAGATAAGAAGAGCTTTTGGAGAAAAAAAAAGTCTATAAAAATGAACAAAAACAAACAATGCAGTAGCGTCTACTGATGTCAACGAAGATACCGACCTCACCCCGCCAAACACACACACAAAAACTCATACGCCCCCCCCCAACCCCAGACCTTTACCCAAACCCTGCCGTGTGACCCAGCCCTGCCCATCCAACTGATCGCCCTGACTCCGCCCCCTGCCCCGCCCCCTGTGTACATGCCAGTGTTTCCCCCATGTGTTCCAAGTGCCAATAACTTTGTGAATTCCTAACTGTGACCCAGTAATAAAGATAATTGCACATTAACTACTGTAAAGAGAAAAAGAAACCAGACTGATTCAAAGTGAGGAAAAATCTGAATATCTGAATTAAAATGTTTTTAACAAACAGGTCTGACCCTTTGGCTGTAATGTGTCTTTATTTACCTTGTGTTCCAGTGTGAGTCGTCCATATGTTTTTTCTGTGTGTGTGTACCTTTAAACATCTTTCAAGGTGAAATACAACACTTTATTTTCTGAACATGGGCCAAAAAAAGGATTAATGACATGTTGGATTGTCCTTCATTTCTTAAGATTTCTTCATTTGAGTCTTTTCCTTGGACCTTAAATATTGTCGATACTACAACTGTATCCATCAGGGGTGGAACAAAATGTCGGTAAGGCAACATATTGTCGTCCTGACTGAATGATCAAATCACTGCTGCCTAATATTGAATGAATAACTGATGAGGATAACATGTATGGAAGTTTGTTGGCCAAAGAACAAGTCTACAGCGGGATATTGTTGGACAGAGGGGAAATCAGATGAAAGGATGAAGTGTGAAAAGAGGAGAAATGGACACATAATAGCAGTGAATAAAAACATCTTGGCCATCAGCGTCCCACAATTAAGACAAATAAGTCTTGCAGAGTGTAACATTTCAGACAAGACGGATTTTTAGATTATTTAAAGAATGTTTTTTAACCACTGACCAGATGATGCATCACCCTGATGCTGCAGACTTTCTCAGGCAGGTCTGCATGTGTTGGACTCCTTCCCGCCGCCTGCTTGTCCTCAGATCTCCCTGCAGTCGTAAAGCCACCGGGGGACACTCTCTGCTCTTACAGCTTAAGTAAACACAACGTCACATGATGGGTCTGCTGCCAAAAAAATGTGTGACGGTGTTTCCATATGAAGAGCAATAAACATCTCACTCCGGCAACATCTGCAATTTGGGGAAAGCTTTTTGACCTAAAGTACAAATCGGAGGGGGGGACAGGAGTGAAAAAAAAACAAACTGGAGTCAATCACACAGACTGAAAATCAGAGGAACACTCTTGATTAAAAAATCCCCTCGGAAGTTTCTGTGGCTTCATGTTGAAGTTTAATGAACATTAAAACCCAACTGAGCACTTCAAGAAAAGAAGCTCATCGCACTGCAATGACTGAAATGATTCATTTAAGGAGAAACAGACTGCAAATCTAGAAACAATGCAAACTCAAAAACACAGGCTAGAAGTCCCAAACCAATGCACATCGAAGAAGAGCTGCAAATGACAGAACATGCTGCGAAAAGCTGACGACAGACAAGCTGCAAGAAAAGTATGCAACCAATAAACGGTGGCACTATCAAGTTCTTACATTCGCTGCACGTTTCTGTAGTTGCATTTGTTTGGGACTTTTGCACGTTTTTGTGTCTTCAGTCTGTCCCCCCCCCCCCTAATGAGAATCTTTCTGGTTGGAGAGAAAGGAAAAAACAAACTCATAAAGCAGAGCAGCAGATTGGATCTCCAGAAATGAATGTGTGGCTTTGAAGAACTTCCAATGCAAGTCATTTTGGGAGGGAAATTGTACATTTAGATTCTCTGACATTTACTTCACTGTTTCAGCTGCAAAAATAGACCAATGTTTAAGTTTAGTTACACTCAAGAAAAAGGTCCCTGCAGAAAATGACTTGAAGTGTTTGATGCCTGACCAGTTAAAGAGAGTTATCTGCACTTTCACTGAAAGCGATGTTTAGTGTCATTGTTGTGCCGAGTACTCCTCGAGGGGTTTCCCTCAATCATATGAAGATCACAGAGTTGAGGAAAACCCATCGGATGACTCAGAAAAAAATAATAAATTAAGAGTGTATTCCCCTCATATCATGCCGAGTAGCTCGAAGTAACTTGAAGTGTACCAATACCCGTTACATTGTTGGGTCATGTGTACAGCTACTGAAGCTCAGCTACATTTATGTGGCAGCTTCAGCTGTTGTGTAGCAAATAGGCTATCTTCAGTCAATACACTTCTGTCCTGGTCATTTGACTCAGATCTCAACACGAGCTAAAACAGCTGATACAGATGTGACAGTTCAGGATTGTCCTTTGAAGTTCAATCCAAACAGAAGAAACTCACCAGCCTTTAACTTTACGGGAGAATTAAAGCAGTGTTTGAGAAAGCCTTGCGTGGCTGAAGATGCCTTTACCTTCACAGCCCTCTGCTTTGCGTGAGGTCTTGCAGTGACTCATGACTGGAGTTGAAATCACTCGAGTGCTTCATTTATGCTCGCAGCCTTTTCCAGTTAATTTTCCTCACTGAAGCGTTTAAGGGACGAGGCCGTGAATATGGAAGAGAACATTAAAAGCACACACGAACCACAGGGGGGGAAAAAAGATTAAATACAAGAGCTCTACTGAAAGGACATCTATGAGAGCCACCTGAATACAACCCTGCATGACTGACTTTTGACTTTTTTTGGTGCAGAATGAGTAAAAATAAAAATGTTCTTCTAAATTAACAATTTTCTCTGTAACTTGGGGACAAAAGTGAAACAAATCAGACAGGATTAAACATAAGATTGTAGAGGAAACATGTAATTCACACAACTTCAAAGCATCATCCTTTATATATTATACAGTACTGCACACACCCTAGCGTGGGCAGCATCACCTGACATGACACAAAGAGAATACATGACCTGTAGAGTCCAGCAGAGGGCGCTGTGAGCCTAAATGAAGGCTGCTGTCAGAGGCATCCTGCCCAGCAACTGTTCGCCCTCTCATTAGCAAAAAAGCTTTTCAATAAAACAGGCGAACCCATTCGCTCCGAGCCAAGGTTGTCTCTCATCGCTCCAGTGAGAGGAACAAAGCCGCAGCCAATCGTGTGCTTCACCCGCCTGCAGGGCGCCAAGGCGGCACGCTGCAGACCTCACATCACCTGTCAAGAGACGGATCAGGGGGAGATGAGAGGAAGCGTTGCTGTCCGCTGGCAAGACGATCGTGGATCTGTGCATGGTGTGGAAGAATCAGCACGCGGTATCATCTTCATTCAGAGCCTTCTAAGCTGATTTCACCCTTCCATAAATCAATCTGTTGATTGGTGAGATCAGCTGCTGTCATGTTTGTGTCACTATTACTGCTCTCTTCTGATACTTCCTGACAAATTCCCTCTCGTTTTGACATATAGGCACATTAACATACTGCACAGTCACATTATAAAAATATATTTAAGGCAACACTGAAGACACTAGTCCCTCCCTAAATCGTCTCTCTCACAGTCTGCTGCTTCTGTCGGCCTTAAACACAAAAACGTCATTTTCTTGTAAATAAATCCGAATCGATCAGCGTGAGCACTGCCGAGCATCAGGCTGCACCGACCGACTGAAAGAGATTCTTCAATATCAAGAACAACTTTATATCAACAAATACTTTCACTTCTTTAAAGCACTTTAAAAATGAAGTGTGACGTCAGCATCATTCAAAAGGTAGTACAGATTATAAAAACAACTCCTAGCGTTACCAACCATTGTTTTACATTTTTTTTCAGTTTCAACAACAAAACAAAGTGAACTGTCAATAAACGCTTGATTCATGTGAGTTTCAAACTTCCGTGTTAGTAATGACCGGTAAAGAAACATCCTGGATACGCTGCGATTTGCAGATTTGTGTTTTAAAGCCTGACGGCAGCAGCCTCCTGCTCTGGCCCACCCTCGTTCAGTACCAATATTTTTTTCATCAATAACCGAAATGCACCAGTATGAAAATACCACATGGGGGTTTCCCTTCTACTAAAAGCAGCTTCGTTCACGACAATCATTAAAAGCAGAGAGGAGGAGGATTCAGATCTGTGCAGGTCACCACTTTCTCCTCGGAGTGATGGAGGGAGGGATTGGAGGTGGAGGGGTGGTGGGGGGGGATTGGACACGTCCCTTGATCCTGTATCTTTTCATTCGTTTGTCTGTCCTTCATCAGGGAGGAGACACTGAACATAGTCGAGAGGTCAGAGGTCACCAGTATCAGAGGGCAAAGAAGAGGATGAGGACAACGAGCAGTACGGCGACAAGCACGGCGATAGCGCACCACTGTCTCCGACCTGAGCAACAAAACAAACAACACTGAGTTATTCATTTAAAAACAACATTCAGTAGTATTCACCTGAGGTATTCCACGAGTTAGATTACTGACACGAATTCTAATGTAAGAAAATCTTAAAGGAAAAACTCAGAAACAAACAAATCTTTGTCTCTTTCTTTTCTAGTCTTCGTGATAATCTGCTTACCAGCTAACCTGCCTCTCGCTTCATATTGACTACAATCAGCGTCACAGACATGTGAAACCAACTTCGTTTACTGATCACTCCGAGCTAAATATCAGCAGCTTCTAACGTCTTAACTGTGAGGATTTCCATCTATTTGAAGGCATCACTTCATGTTCAGGGAGACAGCGATGAACTATTTCAACACATTTTGAAGTCCAAATAATCCACAGATTGAGAGAAAAACGATTGTTCAACAAAAAGTGGATGTAGAAATAATTGGTTTCTTGATCTGGGCAAATAAAACAACACAATAAATATTGTGCTTTGGATCATCATTCAGTGCGTGTGCGTGTATTTACTTACTGCTGGTCATGTGTGACACCTTCTCCAGCTTCTTTAGTACTGAATCCATCCGGGATGACGTCTGGTCCATCTCGTCTCCAAAATCCCCCAACATGCTGAACAACAACAAGAGGAGCACACTGTCATTAAAACAGAGTCCAACAGCAAGAAAAGAACGTTCAGCATAAAAAATCATGGATGCTTATTAATGACCCTCAAACATCCACTCAAACTTCATGCACTTAAAACATGTATTCAGCAACTTAAACAAATGATTCATGATCAAGTGTTTATATCCTGCAGCTCTTCAGAGAATAGAGGGAGGAGAAAACGTAACGTTGTACAAAAAGTCTAGCCTAACTTCTCTTTCCTTCGAAGGCAACCGTCTTTTATATAATCCCACAATGTTTGAGTGTTGGATGAGAAGTATCAACGGGCATTTTCTCTATTGACGCATGTCTGTCTGAAGGTGACGATGTTTGTCCTGAAGGTGGTGCTAGAGGAGAGTTCAAGGGTTAGGGTGCCTCTTTGGTGACTTTAGGTGAGTCAATGTTTCCTGATGAAAAAGGTCATGTTTCTTTATTCTTCCTCCTGAACACATGTACCTGATCCAACACTCAGCCTTCAATCCACCTAACAAGCTATCAGGAAATGATAATAAATAGATATGTATACTTTTTTAAACATCTTGTATGTTTTCTGAAGCTTATGTGTTACTAAAATAAAACACAAGATTTCTGCGCATTTATACCTCTGACCGCCGCCGCCGTCATACAGACGGCAGCTGAAAATGATACATTTCCCTGGATTGTTTTCGCACGTCTTTTTTTTTCTTCTATTAGTTAGAAAGGAGGCAGTGTGACAAACACGCACTGCAAAAAAAATATGACCGTTGTCTCCTTCAAGGGATGCAAGTGCCCCGTGTGTGGGAAGTGCAGCGTAAAGGTTGAGCACTTTTGCCCTAGGTGTGTGCCTTAGGTGCCGCGGCGCTGTCCAAGGTGCCAATATATAGCCTTGTTTTTGTTGTTGTTTTTGTTGTTTGCCAGAGCCTTGTGGCGACAACCTGTTCATTCAAACAGGGGGCAACAATATAATAGAAAAAAAGTTATGCATTTTCCATTTTTGAAGAATGTGTTTTAGCAACGGGAGACGTGGAGCAACAGTAAAAAACGGCGCTCTAAAAAAGCCGAAAAAATATTGTAAATTGACATGAGACATTTAAAAGGTTACGAATCCTGCCTGGTTTGTACATAAAAGTAAGCTGTATTTATAATTATTTCTCATAACTTCATCAAAAAAAATGCATTATTTGTGTGCTACTGAGTACAAACTATGAAATTACATATGCCGTCTGATAGACGGCTGCGGCGCTTGGAGGGGGGTCTAGAATGTTGGCGGTCCTAGTGTTAAACATCTTATCTTTCAGCTGTAAACAGACTAATACTCTGACTGACTCCTCTCTTTGGTTAGAACCCTCAGAGGTGACCTCAGGTGACCTCAGAGAATGAAAATCTTGCTTAACACACTGCAGGTAAACATGAGGTCATGCACATGGGTCTAGGATTGCTACAAACATAATCAACTGTTTTATAATCTATAATTGCTACCCTGACCCCCTTGAAATTAATCATAACTGCCCGAGGCCAAAATGTAGGCTTATTTATTTTATTAGCTCCAAACTCCAAAGATATTCAGTTTACTGTCAGAAAAATCGGAACAATAAAGAGGCTAACAGTACTGACAGTGTCATTATCTCTCACAGGAAACAATATGTTTCATTGTTTTAATGAAGTGTTTGTGTGGCACGGTGTGTGCGTGTGGAGTATGTGGCGTTCACTCACACAGCCTGCTCGTCCAGCTCGTCCCCTATGCGTCCTGACATGTCTTTGAGGACTCTGATGCTGCCTGACACCAACTCCAGCTGCTCATCCTGCTCCTGCACGATCAGCTGAAATAAACACACACACTTTGTTGATATTTATTTGAACTGGGGCTGGGTGGGTCATGTATCTGGTGACAGTGTTGTAGTCGTGTCACCAAATTTCCAGAGTCCAGGTTTAGTAGTTGTGATATCACATTAATAACAGGCTGTTATAGGCAGGTGAACAACTCATACAACCGCCTTTGTGTAAGTAAGCCATGTTTATTACAGTGATCTCATGTCTCAGCCGCTTTGAGTTTCTTGTAGCTGATTGGCTGAGATCGTGTTGTGTGGTTTTGTCTGATCCACACTGTTCGTTCACACTTACAGATTGAGGACTGTGAACAAACACTTTTTTTTTTTTTTTAAGACCGGAAAAGAACGGATAGGAAGTGAAGAGGACACATTTAATGAAGTCAATAAAAAAAATGTTCTTGAATCAAATCACAACACGGTCCTCAAGTGTCAATCTAGTGTACTGATGTGTCCAGACGTTGTGTTAACACACGTCTAATTTGACATGGGTAAAACTGAACGTGTTTGTATTACAAGGCACTTTGTTATCTGCTTGAAAAAAAAAAAAAGAGTGACACACACATTTTCTGTCGAAACCCCACAGGGTCAGAAATGTTCACTTTCATCTCTCTATCAAAGACGTGAACAAGAAAAGTCTTTCCATTTGATTAGCGCTAAACGCTAGCTCACACAGGAAGTGTGAAGACAAGGTTTCATCATTTCAAACCACAGGAAACAGGGACGGCCTGTTCTTGCTTTGACATCGAAAAAAAACCTCAACTTTCCACCTACGTTTAATCTCTGTCACTTTGTTCACAGCGTGACTCTTCGTCTGTTGATGGAGAACTCGTTTTTATTAAAGCACTGCAGCACAGCAGGAAGCGTCAACTCTCACTGTGCTCCGATTCTAGTCCTGCAATGTGCGAACCTTTTGGTTGAATCCGTTTCCAAATCTTTGACATGACTCAATAGAACGAGAGTAAGGATAGTCTCTTCAATAATACGTCACACAACCTCATCTGAAATGACTAACAGGGCCTTCTTTATTTCTCCATCTTCTTGTGTCTCTCTTCTTTTAATCCTTTTATTTTTACTTTACAGGGATTATTATTATATTAACAGTCACAGACTTTAAGGCTATCGGCTTCAATAAAAAGAAGAAGCACATTTGATCATATGACTCACGTTGAAGCCCTTACTGCCCATTTTGCAGCTGAAGCTTCTATTAATCGGAAAAGTATTACATGAGAAAAGACGGATCTGTCTTTTCTTTATTTTTATTTACGTCTTCTGCCCTGTTCCCTCCCTCTTTACCTGCTGTTGCTCTTGTTGCTCCTCGATGTATCTGGAGTTTGCAGACACCATATGAGCCTCCAATCCCAATGACCTGTCCTGACCTGTTGAGGTCAGCAGAGCCTGGACACACACACACGCACACGCACACGCACGCACACGCACACACACACACACACACACACACACACACACACACACACACACACACACACACACACACACACACACACACACACACACACACACACACACACACACACACACACACACACACACACACACACACACACAGGACATGAGGTTAGCAGGAGGAAAAAAAGAGGGTGTGTGTTTACATTTGATGTTACAAAAGTAGGCCAAGTGGTGGAACAATGTGGGTTTGGCGGTTTATTTTACAGCTGCTTCTGACCGCACTCTCCAAATCACAGGATGACGAAATCAATTGTTTGGTGAATCAGATTCACATTCTGAAATGTGTCAAAGCGACCTGCCAACACAGCAGCCCGGAGTTCGAAACAGAAGTTTCAATGAGCAGTGACTGAATCAGTGGAGCTGTTACAAGCTGCGAGCTGATTTCTAACAGAAACAGAAAATCAGTCAGTCAGTCGGATAACTTTTTTTTTTTTTCTTGTTGTTGATTTATTCGTTCACACAGAACAGAGGCTGACAGGAAACATGTGGAGTGAAGGAGAAGTCACGCAGCTACAGTCTGTCCAGATCAAAGAGCAGACATGTAATGTGTTCAAATGACAACAAGCGTATTACTGTGACTCTCATACTTTCACTCTGAAGAAGTCTCAAAACTAGTTCTCTTTTTTTATGAAACACTTTCAAAGCCTCTCAAAAAAATGGTAAAGTGGAAGCGAACTTAATAATTTAAAACATATGATGTTATATAATAAAAGTGTGTTTATTTTGTATCTCATCATTTTACATTTCCATTTAAAGGAGTTTAAACATCCACCAACCTGCCTGTTCTTCTTCTCTGCCTGAGCCACGGCAGAGGGGCTGGACAACTGATCCTTCATCTCCTGCACACACACACACACACACCGAACAAACAAAATTAAAATCCTCACTGTATGACTAATGAACGTATGTTAACGGGTTATATTGAATTCTATGATGCCAAAGAACATCTGGCAAAGGGACTGTTGGTTAAAATGAGCCTTTTGGCTACCTCAGGTACATTTACATCCGTCTGAATGTTGATTCATGTACACTGTCCCTTTTCAACTAAATATTTTTCATCACAGTGACGTTCTCTCTTCCATCTCAGAGCAGACAGCTTTGTTAAGTAAACTCTTCTTCTTCTTCTGTTCCAGAAAAGCTTGCGGGTGACTTTAAAGTGTCAGAAAATGGTTTGTTCCGTCTCAGTGAAGCTCTCCGTTTGGCTCAAATGACTCAATTTTCCTCAGGTCTATTTTAAGGATTTGACCTTTGACCGACAGACTCGTGTGTTATAAACTGACTCATCTTTACCGCCGTGCCCGCAACGTGGACGTTTACTCAGTTCAGCTCGACAGCAGGTAAACAGACGGACAGCTACTGATGGATAATCAATAACAGAGAAATAAAAAACCCCTCTGTGCTTCAGCTGCTGCTGTGACTCGTGTTTGACTTTGTCTTTATTAGAAACACTTGAGTTGCCAAAACAAAACAGAGCCCTTCCTGGTAATGTTTGTGTCTCTCTCCCAAGATGGCCGTTTGCCACCACAAGTAACTCCTTCACAATAAAATGCTCCTGTGAAGAAGAAACGCTTCTGTTTTTATTCTGACGATTATATTCTTTTTTTTTTACATTTCTAATTCAGTATGAACACATGTACTGTGCAGAGTCACAGGACAGTGTTTGAATAATTAAAAGAATAAGAACACACGAGGAACGATAAAAGATTAAATCAAACATCACATTAGTAAATAGAATTGAGTGCAAATATAAAGAAAATGTATGAATTGGTCATATTCAGAGAAAAGATTCCATAATTATTACGAGCATTTGAATTATATTTGATTTTTCATGTGTTTGAAATGTTCAATGTTCATCATTTCTTTTTCACATTGATTTTGTACACAAAAGAACACAAAAAGACAAGAAGAAGATACGGTTTACTAATATGTGATATGACAGAAAAACAACAGCGACATGCTGGAGGAAGTCTGAGCACACATTGGAGTTGTTCTGCTTTACCTGGACGGCTGACCTGGTCCTCTCCACAAAGTCTCTCCTCTCCTGAAGTTCATCGTCTCCCAGTTTAAACTTCCCCGGGTTGGACTCCACGATGTCTGAGCGGGTTAAAGACACCAACTCGTCTGCCCCCTCATTTCCCCAAACACTTTGACGGCCTTCATTTGAGATTGTTTACACACATTTTAGGAGACTTGAAGATTAGAAGGTTTATCAGGACCAACTGAATGTTGACTCTGGAGACAAACGTGTGTATCTCAACAATGTTATCTGACTAACGGTTATTTGAAGTCACAAAGTCTTTCATTGTTGCCTTATTTCATTTTACACACATCCAGTTAAAACCTGTTTGTCAAAGGAGAAGATGACGACTGGTAAAGTGGAGCAAGAAATCTTCCTATTAAGTTTTTTTTTCAAACTCAATTCAACTGAAAAAAAATCTTTTCAGTCCTGGTGAACTGTTTCATGTTGTCAGCATTATTGTACTCTGTGTTTGACTCTGCCATCATATCAAGAGCGTGACCCCGGAGTTTATTGAATAAAAAACTGTTTTGGTTCTCTTTGTCCTGAGGATTCTACTTTTTTATTATTATAATCAACAATAATCATAATAATATTCTGACATTTTCAACATCTTAGAGGGTATTTCTGTTTCCTTAAAGGAAGAATGTGTGATGTGTTACACATAAAAACAGCACAAATCCAGTTAATCCTCTGTAAATGTCTCTCTGAGTCATGACTGTCTACAATGAGTGAGAAGCGTGAGTCCTGCTGGCTGTAATGTAGTCGGAGCCGTGTTTACATCACGTTTACATGGACGGGATGACCTTGTGTATAAAGCTGTTTTAGTCAAGGACTAGAGAAAAGAAGAATAACATCGCCTACTCACTGCTTATCTGGATGTCACGTAAACGTTTTTTAGATCACAGTCATTCCATGTCAATGTTCGTGCAATGAACCAAAGTGTGCTAACATTAGCCATTTACATACTCTTTATATACGTTGATGTTTGAGTAATTTCTTGGCTTTATTATATGCAACATTTCTCCCGACATCCAAATAAAAAATTCTCATTTAGGAAAAGAAACAATAAAAAAAAAAGTTAAGAAAAAAAGATTGTCAGAGCATGAATAATGCCAGAAACCAAGTTCATTTTCGTTTTTATACTACAGAATCATGTTTTCAAATCCATATTCATTTGGAAGTTGAGATCCATTGTGGGAGAAATAAAACTAAAATGGTTCATTTATTCAAACACATTCCTATAAAGAGGAGAACAAGAGACAACTGGTCACTTCATTTTTCTGCGGCTGTAGATTTTTCAGGTCTTTAGAAAGGAAACTGTTTCTCCTGAACAAGTGTAAAGATCAAAAAGAGTGTGGGCTGGTTGTTTGAAAATATTCCACCAGTCATGTTAATAGGGTGGCGGGTCGTGACGATAGTGGAAAGAGTTGTTTTTTCTGTTAAAAGGATACTGATGGTTTCACTGAGGTCCTCCAGGTCCCAATCTATGGCCCTCAGACAGTTCCTCAGTTCATTGGTGCTCCAGTCCAGTTCATCACGACTCACCTGAAAACACAGAAAGCGGCAAACACTGTGTGACTAAATATACTTCACTAACATCATTGTAATGAGCTGCTGATGTTCACAGAGCTGGTTAGCATGAAGGAGCCATGGTGGTAGGTAATTTGGATGTGTGAGTCATCAGGACTCAACTCAACAATGACAGAAAAAAGACTGTTTGTGCTAAATATAGATTTAAAGACGGTGTTGCAAAAACAAAAACATGAAAGGGGATTTGTTGGGAATGCACATAACATCACACTACAGGACTGTTGTGTTTTAAATAGCTTACAGGTGAGTCATATCATCTAACATGGGATACTAGCTTAACAAAACATTCAATATAATGTCAATATTGTATTAGAAGAACTTCTAATAATGTTTAGAAAATGAATTGAGCACATCATCACACTATATGTCTTCAGTTTGAGTACAAAACGTTTGACAGCACATGTAGTTTGTTGTCCAACTATAGTCTGTCAGTGGTACATGGTTTCGGGGGGTGGAGGATAATAGAGGCAATGATTTATGTAGTGATATTATTGGGGACGAAGAGGTCTTCTCACCTGTGTCCCATCCTGCAACAGTTCCTCCCATCTATCAAAAAGGCCCCGAGCACGGGACAAGGCCTTCTGCACCTCCCTTTATTTACACATACAAACAAACAAATCATTAGCAGCACATAAACTGTAAGCTAGTTGACTTCACCATTCAAACACCTGGCTGTTTGTCAAGCTATACTCTTCTGCGACCCTCCCCGTTTAACCAAAACAAACACAGAAGTTACATTTCACATCCTTCTCTAACTTCGCAGCGCCTAGCAAACTACCTAACATGACAGTCCCAGCGCCGCGCAGGTGTCTCCACTGACGGCTACATGAAACTAAATCAAATCTGAGAGATTACTCAGTGCGGGACTTTCTTTTGTAAGCCTAAACAAACATCAACAACCTGGCTACCCTGGCGCTGCTGGAAGCGCTGATGCTAGTTAGCTACAGTTAGCCGTTGAGCTAACTTTGGCAATATAACTTTTTATTTAATGGAAACAAAACAACTATATATCGAGTTGGGTTTTAAACATTTAACTACCGGAATTGGCTAAAGGAAACGGTAAGTTTTAAGTCTTATATTCGTAAATTTCTTACCCCTTCACAACGAAAAATGGGTCTTCTAACGACATGATGGTTACTTCCGCTTAAGTCACAGCGCATGCGCACTAAGAAGGAAAAATCAAAGGGTGTTCAATGACACTCTGCGGTTTCCCCTATGGTTTTCCCCCACCTCGTTTAGAACACTTAAGCTTTTTTTTTATCGCAGAAAATCCATTTATTGTCATTTATGAGGGCCACACTGTTTTAACACCAACTCTATCGGATGTCTGATGACATTCTGTCCAATGCAACCCATTAAAATAGTGTAAAAAAAAAAGTCCATACTTAGAATGCCTAAAAAGCTTGTAATATGCGCTATGTTTCAAATGTGGGCTGTAGATGGTTAGTCAAGAGTTTCAGTAACAATAGCTGGAGTAAAACTGGCTTGACGTTTAGAGAAGTGGGCTTGTTGAAACAGAATAGGAGTTACTGGAACTCATAGCTGGTACTGTACACATCTGTGTTAGATTAGTTGCCATGGTGACGTCTATGCAATCACTGCCTGTGTTTGTTGTTAAGCGGGATAGTGTCAATTTAACTCTTTGTGAACCATAGACTGTAAAAAGAACACGTTGTCCAAACATTCACTGACACCATTTTTCTGATTGTCGATACAGATTAGTAATAGGGGGTTACTTTGGGGATCAAATAGAAATAGGACATACAAACACACAATTTATTTCTGGCCTCATGTTCAATAGGCCTATCAGTTTATAAAGTTGTGTGCAAAAGGCTAGGCCTACTTCTTTTTTATTTCTTTATTCGTTCATCTTTTTTTAGCCTACATAATTGCCTATTACCTTTGCATATAGGCTCCTATGTACAAAATTATATTTTCTATTTCATGTTATTTTTTTCATTTGCCTCTAATTGTTGACACTGGGGTTTCCTTACTAAATAGGCAATTACTCCACTATTATTGTAAAGTTCTTTTTGAAAATAATAGCCTATGTGTTGTTTACAGTATGCCGATCAGGGAGACGACACAAATTATACCGTGTAAATACCGTTTTTTAAAAAGAACCATGTAACTGCTTATCAGCCGCTTGTGGCCATTTGTGGTCAGAAACCGCAGAATTCAGCCAAATTTCAGCCAGATGTAAGCCTTTTTGTTTAATTTTAATAGCTTTGAGGGAAAAAAAAAACACAACAAGTTTGGTGTATGCCTTTTTAGTAAAGATTCTAAAAAGTATTATTATAAACTTTATTTTAAAATCAAAATGATGAAATAAATTACAGCAGGTCCTTGTTAGCTCTAAGTTAGACTACGTTTGTCTGTTGTTAATCATATTAAGGTGTTGCTGTGGATAATGATCATAACTTGATTTATATAGCACCTTTAAAAACACGGGTTTACAAAGAGCTTTGGCATACAAGCAAAAGCAACATTAGAACAATGCATTCGAACCTAAACACATAGTTTATATTTTAGGAAGAATCAAATCTTAAACACACATGGGCTGACATGCACTGCGAAAATATAAAGGCAATACTAGAAACCTGAAATCAAACTCATGACAGTTTTTCTTGTTCCAAAAATAATTTTAATGTTTTCATCCTTTCTCGAAATAGACCCTGAAACTCCTCCAAACTTATATTTGAACCATTTATCAGTGTATTAAATGAAAGTCCTCTGCACAACAAGGGTCTCTGATTAAAAATGGATGAGTAGTAAAGGATGTACATAGGTGTGGATCAATTCAGACTGTTGCTGGCTCAGCAAAAACCTCAGTATTGCGTGCATGTTCTCTTTTTACTGCTAGGCTTCCTGTCCCTCCCATCTGTCTCTGTTCCTGTGGGGGTTTCACTCTCGATCCCACCCTGTCCTGTTCAGCTCCTTCCTTCCTGTCCTCATCCTGTTTCCTCTGCTCCCCCTGCCCTCCTCTTCCTCTCTCCCTGTCCTGTGAAAACTCGCAGCCCCCGTTATAAACTCACAGTTTTAACACTCAGTTAGTGTTGTAGTGTGTTAGTCAGAGAGTCAGAAATGTTAAAAGAGCTTTTATCCTCCGTCTCTGGTTGGTATACTGCTTGCATAGTTTTTATCATTTGAAAAATAACTGTGATCAAGTTAACAGTCCTGTTAATTTCAAGACAGTTGTGTGATCAACAATTTCTCTTAAAATTATGTTAAAATTTACTAGCAACTATTTTCTATCGACCAATTTTGCTTCTTTCATTTGTCAGTGATATAGTTTGTTTGATCTCGTATTTTTCTGTAAAATTATTACAGTGAATTTTGGAACATGGCGATTATAACCTGGTACAGTGCATTGAAGAAAAAGGATGGTTCTATAGTTTAAGCATTACTAAACTACTTAAAAAAGTTATTCAACTTTTGAAAAAAAGTAAACTTTTGGTACATTCTTCTTTATAATATTCTGAGGAAATATTTATTTTTCTCACCGATCTCATATATGACACATTTAAAACTCCGCTTAGCAACTATTGGTTGGTGCCATTTTGGCGCCCCCTGTGGACAAAACGATACCTCTTATCTTTTTTCTGTTCTTATCCCATGTCTAAAGCCATTTTCACATATGCACTCTGAAAAATATCTAGATAATTTCAGGAGGACTGCTCCGGATATTTTCCTGACCTGCCTGTTCACGTATGCTCCTCACAGCGGTGGACTAACCCGGTCAAATGTAAGACATGATGTAAAAAAAATGACGCGGGAGTAGCAGAGTCCGCTATCCGATACTATAATTTTTTTTAAATTTCCTTTATATCAATATTATGTGTAGTTCAACGGAATCACACTATCAACAAAAGAGCGGAGAACAACATACTCACCTTTAAGCTATTTAAAACACAACAGTCCTGTAGTGTGATGTTATGTGCATTCCCAACAAATCCCCTTTCATGTTTTTGTTTTTGCAACACCATCTTTAAATCTATATTTAGCACAAACAGTCTTTTCTTCTGTCATTGTTGAGTTGAGCTCTGATGACTCACACATCCCATTACCTACCACCATGGCTCCTTCATGCTAACCAGCTCTGTACACATAATGCAATCGTTTAATTAAGTACACAGAAATCGTAGCGGTTGCGTGCATACACTCTATACACTGACTCCAGTCACAGGATATTAACAAATTCAACAGTCATGAAAAGTCATACTATCCAGGTTTAGGGAGTGGCATTCAGTGTAATTTTGATCAAATTTAACCCGTTTCCATCGAGATGGATGAAGGGTCAAGTCAATGAAAATGCTGGATAAAGTTAGTCTTGAAACCATGAAGCTGCACCTGCTTTGTCTGCTTATTTTCCAAGGAGCCCTTTACAGAATTGTCCTGTTTCCCATCACATTAATCCAGGTTACCTGTGATGCAGGAACCCTTTGAATTGTCATGCGGGATTCCCCAAACAATAAACAAATAAAACAGCACAGTCACCATCATAAGATGGCACGTACTATGGGGAATTTTCTTAATGATACAACAGTGACATCAGTGCTTGATGATTCTAGCCATGATATAACACAACCTTTAGTTGTCGAATGAATTTGCTGCTTTCAGTTGTAATAAAATGTATTCTAATTATTGTGATATTCAGTGATAGAAAATGTTGTTGTCCTTCCATAAATGAAAGATGTATATCTCTCCATGCTTATTGAAACATAAACAAAGGATTACATTCCCATTTTCAAGTCTTGCATAAATGATTTATTCATTCTAAATGTATTCATTTTATTTCAAATGTTGGTATTCTTGTCAGGGGATTTTATAGACAGAATATAAACAGCATTTAAAGGTTGATACAGATTGATTTCAGGATCACCAACTGATGCCTTTCACTAAACTTAGGAAACACATAAAGAGTTAAGTATCAACCCTCACCTAAGGCATACAAGTAAACTAATAGTATATGATAACCTAATTGATTAATTGATAAAGCTACAAATATTTCAAATTTTCCCTCGAAGCATTTGAATCTGTCAATCATACGAAAGTTCAGGTAAGAAAAAACTCCCAAAATCTAACAAGCACTAACAACATTTCATTTTTATTTTGTATTTTGGGGCTTTTAATGCATTTATTAGTGCAAAGTGGATGTAGTTTGAAATCAGGGAGAGAGAGAGAGAGAGAGAGAGAGAGAGAGAGAGAGAGAGAGAGAGAGAGAGAGAGAGAGAGAGAGAGAGGAATGACATGCAGGAAAGGTGGGACAGAACCCGTGCCACCTGCTTCGAGGACAACAGCCTCCTTACATGGGGCATGCAATCTTACCACTAGGCCACTGGATCCCAGAACTCTAGAAACATGTTTTATCTGAAACAAATTAGGTGGTATTTTGTAAATCAGAATAGTGGGTTATTAATTTATCTCTACGGCTTATTTGCTGTCCAGCTCAGCTGAGTGCAGATCTGCATGAGTGGAAAGTGTGACTCATTTAAAAAAACTGAAGCAAGAAGCTGTTGGAACAAAACAAAGTCAGAAATGAACTGAGGTGCTCTAGAATAACAAAAGAAGCTGGCTAAGAGTCAACAAGCTGCAGGAAACACTCAGAGAAGTCCAAAAATAGACACCCTGACCCATTCCCTCATAATGCTTTCAAGTGCTCCTTGTAAGGGTGACCTATTTTCAACTTTGGAATCACAAACTTGCTGCAGCTGCTGTGCATTCAGTTGATGATAATCTTTTTTTTTTTTTTATCTTGGAGGTTTTTAACACAGCAGCTCTTTTGTTGTGTTATGTTGAAGCCAAAGTTACAAGGAAGTAAGAAAAGAAAATTCCAAACATTACATAACAATTGATTGTAAATGATGTCAGGATGCACCTGAAAACCACAACAAAGATCAAGGTGTGCGTCACACATCTGAAACCAGCTCATCCACTTTATGCAGCAGCCTACATTTTCAACAGAATGACCTGTCAACTCTTTTGAATTAACCTACTGCTGAGGAGTTGCTTTAAATCATATAAAAACCTTTAAATCGTTCAAATTTAAACCTGAAAGCCACTAACACCTGGTGTTAAACTCTATTCATTTTTTGCCAATTTGGCTGTACTTTGAAATTTGAGACACATTAAAAAAAACTTTAAACTGTTTGAAGTCAAAAACAGTGATTTTGCACGATTAAATATGATGGATCATAAAAGCTTTTCCATTAAAGAGCTGCTCGATGAAGTTTTTTTCTTTCTGTGGAGCTTAGAACCAAAGCCATGAGCTGAAAGATGGTAAAACATTTTAAGAAGAGCCAGGTGTGATAATGCTTTTTTGGAAACATCAGTACGTGACTTTTTTCACAGCACACATGTGATTCATTATTAAAATATTAATTAGAGAAGCTTTAACTTGCAAAACAATTTGTCTTTATGTACTTAAAGCTGCAGGGAGGAGTTTTTAGCTGGTTATGAAACAGCACAAAGCTGATACTGATGCCTCTTTATGACTTAAAAAAGCAAACGAGACCATTAGCAACAAGATTGATCATTTCTAAGACGTTATTTGAATCCTTGTAACTGTTGTCATTGGGTCCGTGTTACTGTAGATAAGGCGATACCCAAAACAGCCTTTTGTTTGCATCTCCAAGACAAAGACTCAGAGGTTGTGATATGATTGACTTCGAAAGAAAGCACGATGTCATGTATAATCAGAAAACACTTCTTTGCAAGTACAGGAAGTACAGGGTGGGATCAGCAAAGAGCTAAGACTTATAATTTAGTCCACAGGGGGCGCACAAATCAACACAAAGCAATAGTTCCCCACAGGAGCTTTAACCTTATTTTCTATTCAACTTCAATTTCATATAACAAAGAGTAGATCTTTTACCCGCTCTTTTGTAAAGTGTATGATTTGATTTGATTGGTTAATAGGTTGATTGATTCACTGAGTCATTGACCCATCGATTGATGAGTCATGAATGAGTCTGTAGTTCAATTTCACAAGCTTTCAAAAAATGCTTTACTTTAAAATGTAGGGAAAATGGATTCAAAGAGAGTGCATTTAGATTAATATTAGCCAAAAATGTTTTTTTTATATAAGGATAAATGTTTTGTTAAGGAGCAAAAAGATTAAACACTTTATTACAGTCCTTCTTGTCTTTGTCTCTTCGTCTTCTTTAAAGGACAATTAATACAGTTCCAAACTTTACGGTTATATCAGCAGCAGAAGTTTATAATAAAAGAGATCATATTAACCATTATGTAATGCTATTTATGGCAACAGTTTCCATGCTTACTAACCACATGTCATATCTTGGCAACTGGGTCATTTCCCCGTCCTACCAACCAGTGTTTAGAAATACTGAAGGTCTTTGGAGAAACAGGCCCCACCCTCACACACACACACACACACACACACACACACACACACACACACACACACACACACACACACACACACACACACACACACACACACACTCAGTCCTTTACTCCACCGCCCATTTGGCCTGAGGCGGAGGCAGTGTAAGCATAATCACTCATAACACAGTCACCATGGGGACGAGTCGGGTACAGACCTGAATTGAAGTCATGTTTGGTTGCTTTCTTTGCTTAAGAACCGCTCAGCTCAGAGAATTACTAACCAAATGTGCATTTTCTGTGCACACTGGGTTGTGTGAAAAAGATTGGTTAGCACTCGCAACACATGTCAGAAAAAATAGATTAGCTTTAATCTCATAATTACTCATCTAATGCAAAATATGGTTAGTTGGTGCAGGCAGTGCATTTGAAACTAATGGCTGAGCAGAAATGTTCCTTTATGTTAAAAAACTAAAGGTTGCATTTGTGACTTCCATAATACACACATTCTCTTCAGAATAGAAACACTTACAACAAAAGAGACAAGAAGACGGAGACAAGACAGCAAGAACAGTCCTGTTTAAGAGCAAAGTCCTTTTTAAAGAACAGAATATTTCGAGGAAAGTGCTTTATATTATTTAACCTATAGCTCTTGTTTGTCAATGTATTTATCAGTGTTCTGTATTTTATGTTTTTCCTCACAGCATTGTTATTTCCTTTATTGCTTTGAGGTCAACATAAAACTATCTAGCCTACTGCACTGAAATTTGTTTCATTTTCTTTCTATTTCATTTTTAACACCAATATTATTCTATTGAAGGTTTGGATTTCTCACTGATTTTAATTGTTATCTCACTGCTTTACTCATACTAATAGTAATTGCCTCTGTGTTTGAATTGTGATATATGTATACAGAAAACATGCTCGCTTTGCCTTAAGCATGCAATTACAGGTAAAACGACCTGGTTCTAATCTAATCATTTTTTAGGCTGAAAAATGTTACAACATGTAAGATAGTGACATTTCTCATTTTAAACTACAAGAAGATTTGCTTTTTTTTTAAAACAGTTGTCTTCATTGAAAGTTGTGTTTCTCCATTTGTAAACACCACTGTGGCCTGTAAAATCTGGGTAAACTTGCTGTTAACACATTTGGTATCCATTATAGTGTTAGTATCTGGAGTGCAAAGTACACGTCATGCAGGAGCGAAAAATAGTGATGGAAGAGGCTGCCATGGTTACAGCTTGCATGTTTTTTACAGCATCTGACAACTCGGGGAGAGGACTGCCAGTGTTACTGATAACGAGTGTAATTGTCACTCTGAATGAGCAGTTATCCAACACTGAGTGACACTTGTACAACAGCCAGAGTTAGTCATGTGGGTTTAAAGAGCTGTGCATAATTTGTGTGTCCTTTCATTATGGAATTTATCTGATTTTTGTTCATTGTGATTGTTATTTCCAAATAATTGCATGCACTTAGAGTTGAAACTGTCACTTTGCTTCTTTGCTTACTAGAAAAAGAAAAGAGAAAAAAAAGCAAATCATGGTAATGGTAAAAAAAAAAAGTACATGTCAAGAATTGTATTGTATGCTATGTGATTTTTTTTTTTTTTTTTAAAAAGTCGGGACCAATCCATTGTTGTCAATGTGGTAGGTCTATTCAGACTTATAATTTTTTATTTTTTATTTTTTTTTAATTTTATATACTTTATTAATCCCCAAGGGGGAAATTCTGGTTCGCACTCTGAACCTCTAGACACTTTCTGAACGGAGAATATCCACCTTGGTTTGGCTGTCTATTATAAGATTATACTGACAGCAGCCAGCAGTTTGACCCTAGTCCTGCTGCTGCCTAGTAACCTAATTCACACCGGTGACAACTCCTTATATGGTGCAGAGGTGACGTCATCGCCGCTGGAAGGGGGGGAGCTGCGGCTGCGCGTTCTCGTCATGGCTTTTCCACTGTGCGCGTCCCCAATGGGCTTTACAACCGGAAAAGCCATATATGGATGCTGAGAATGCGAGTGAGTGACGTAGTGCGTATGTATCTGTGGGTGAGAGCAGAAAACTCCCGAGAAATGGTAGACACGTTTCCTTCTCCCACGTGATTTTTTCGATACCAGCATTTACCTGAATGTAAACAGTGACTGACGTCATCTTGATCTTACTTTTTCCTGATTTTGTTTCTTTTCTAAATATTTAATACCGCACTCTCACTTCCTCATACATTTAACAAAAAATGTTCAACACTTCCTCTTCTATTACCACACCAGTATATTAAATAAAAGAGCGTTGCCTATATTTAAAACAGGTTTGAATTGTTAGGCTACAGAAATGTTATAAAGGCATAAAGCAATACGGGTTCTTAGGGATCTTTGCATTTGTCGTCTCAGCTTGTAGGCATATGTAGCCAATTAGGGCTAGGGGCCTACTAATTTTAGATTGTTTTACCTTTGTCAGACTACTATATTAGTAGCCTACTTGTGTGTTTTGTATTAGGCTTATTTTTGTAAATCTTTGCAATAGCTGTTTTCCCTGTAAATAAAGTGTGCAAAAAAACATCTTCTTCATGCTTACTTGCTTGAAAAATTAATGGATTAAGTTTTTAATGATAATAATAAGTAAGGCAATGATGAATTTAAAAGGTTGCATGCCTATTTGAAAACTTGTGTTTAAACAATTTTAACCCATTGATCGTGAACACAAAACCTGCAGCCTACCTATTTTAAGGAACTAACCAAAGAAAAATGCTGAAACTTTGGAAGAGACAGAAAAAATGTGTCATATATTTGTTACTATAATCTATAAGCTGTAGCCTACCACTTACAGGCTAAAATGAGCAGCCGGCGAAATAACTTGCAGCAGAAAGTCGATATCGAGAAAAAAAAAAAGAAAAAAAAAAAAAGAGAGTGTGTGTGTGTGTGTGTGTGTGTGTGTGTGTGTTTGTGTGCGTGCGTGCGTGTGTGTGTGTGTGTGTGTGTGTGTGTGTGCGCATGGTTGTGTAGGTGTGTGTGTGTGTGTGTGTGTGTGTGTGTGTGTGTGTAGCTAGCAGGTGTGGGCGGCGCCTGTTTTTCACTTACTGGGGAATGAAGTCTACGTTACGTCAAAGGGGAAATAAAACGCCACCCTTCCACTAACGCTCTGTCATTTTTTAGAGCACAACAACTGGTGAACAGCTGAAATCCGAGCTGAGAAAGAATACAAAGTAGAAACTTAAGTCTTTCTCGGGACAGAAACAGCTTGTCTTTGGTGCCAAAAGTGCCAAAATAACCGTGTTTAACTATTACGCATACAAAAAACAATGAGTGCCACAGCCGCTATGGAAGTGAACGCCGAAGCCAGACGAATCCTAGCCGTGTCGATAAGTAAGCTGTACGCTTCCAGGACCCAGAGAGGCGGACTGAGACTCCACCGGAGCCTCCTGCTCTCCCTGGTCATGAGGTCTGCCCGGGACATCTACCACTCCTCTCGGGAGAGCGAGGGTCCATCATCGGAGGAGCGGATGGACACCAGCTCCGACCCGGAGGAGGAACAACAACAGCCCTGCGTGCCCGAGCCCCAGACGACACTAATCTCATCTGAGCCGGCCCTAGAGGAGCCGGACAGCGCTGATGAAGAGTGTGAAATTACAGAGGACAAAGAGAACCTGAGCCCGACGAGACAGTCCAGGAAACGCCGGGGCAAGGCGTCGGCTGCGCCTGACTTCCTCCCGATCAAGAGGGCGAGGCTGGAGCCCGGGGAGGAGAGATATGCAGCCCCGCCGGGCAGCTGTCGCTCCGGCGCCGGGGACTCCCTTATCACTTTGTCTCTAAATCGGGTTATATCTGCCTTCTGAACAGATGGAGGGATAAAATAGCCTCCAATCGAACTTCACATCGGAGTGATTCTCGACTCCTCGATAACCTATGAGGGCGATGTGATCCCTTTACGCACTGAGGAGCTGACCTATTTCGGCCGGTCCCGGGACAAAGGGATTACTGGGGCCATGGTGCGACCTCTCCGGTCGGCCTGGGATGTTAAAGCCCCGATAAAGAAGAAGGAGAAGAAGAAGTAACCGGGCCAAAGAGAGCTAAATGTGGCCGGAAACTTTGAGGAAGAACCAGAGGGGGAACTAACTGGGTTGCTTTTTTGTTACCCTGTGATTCATTCACCTTCATTTAAAATGAGTCCAAACAAGTGACTGCTGCTGACACAAAGTGTGTGTATGTGTGAATCAGCAGAGAGTGATGTGAGTCAGAAGAAGACCACAGACACGAACACACGCATAAACACATACACACCGAAACTGAGGCTTCAGGGAATTTCCTGCTTTTGTATTCCGGGATATCAGACTCAAACACTGAAAGAGGAAGGACAATTGTGGCAGCCACACAAGTGCACACACATTTACAAACATTCATCTGCTGCTGTGGACTTTGAGTGATCAATACTACTGCTTGGGGACTGTCCTAAAAAATGAGTTCACGGTGCCATGAAAAACAGACTATCCACATGGTGTTGGAAGCCTAGTATGCTATTTTTTTTTATGTCACTTCAATGTTGTCTTATGTTTTACCTGTGAAAAATAAGATTACCTCACATTCGAAGCTGCTTTTTTACTTGTATATTGGAATCAAAGGTGTAAATATTTGTAATAAACACTTTAGAAAGTGCAACGTCGTCATGTTCTCTTTATATTGTGTTAAAACTTGTTTACAAAACTCTATTAGGCCATAGATCACAGGGTCAATCCTTTTATAAGAGGGAGGAGGTTGGTACAAGCCAGCGCCAGTCTGGCCTGCAACGCTAATCTCATGCTTATAACACACACATTCAAACACACACAAACACACACACACACACACACAGGAGCAGTTTCCAGGGTCGGACCGCTTCCTGTGGATTATGACAGAATTCTGAATCACATCCTTCCTTCCCGACATGACCCGACACCAATCCAGAGAGTTTTAATAAAAGAGTGACGCAACACAGCTGGGGCCTCTGAATAATAGACAGCAGCAGGTGTTTATAGCCTGAGGGCCTCTTCAACATAATATTTATCATCATCATCATCATCATCATCATCATCATCATCATCATCATCATCATCATAAGAAGCCAGACTTTGAGCCAGATCACCTGAAGCTAAAACAACACCCTGAAACTCAACAAGCGGTGATGTTGATCAGGTAGTTCTGGTTGCTCAGGTTTTCATATAACAATACTTGTGTTTACTTGTAAAGTCATCATCATCCTTAATTATTCTATTATGCGGAATATTGAATCAGAGTATGAGTAATGATGAAGAAGAAAAGGGAAAATTATTATTAATGCTGAGAGGATGATAAAGATCTGAGGAATGAAGGTGATGTCATGCCTCAAAGGTCAAATGAAATTGTTTCTGTAATCTTAAAGGATAGTTAAAGTTTTACAAAACCTGAGTCTTATCTGTATAGTTTCAACCATATTTTATTTCTGTGAAATACAATCAATTTAACCCACTATTCTGATGCCTTCCTGAAAATTAGATCTGGGGATAAAGGTAGTTAGAAAGGCGGAAAAGTCAGCGTTGTTGTAACAAATTGTGATGACTTCACTTGTGCGACATTTTAGTTTCACTCAGAGGGTTTCCTGAGGTCACCTCTTAAGGTAAACAGTTTATCAGGAAGTTCAAGGGACCATGTCATGGTATCTTTTAAACAAACATTGTTCCACCTGTTGGGTGTACGGGAGGCTGGGGTCGGGTGACACAAGCATTGATTTGCCTAGACCAAAAGTAGACCTAAACCCTTTTCCCCCATCTTTCTTATGGGACTTTAAACACCAAATAGCTAGGATAGTCTTCGCTCCAAGATTACTGTAGTGAATTTGAGTTATTCATGCGGCTTGCTTTCATTTGTTTCTGTTCTCGTCTTTACATTCACTATGTATGATATCAGCTCTTCACTTTGACCAGAGACCCTCCTTCAACTAGGGAGACAAGATTATAAATTGTTCTATTATTTAGGTCTAAAACAGAGGGGCGCCGGTAGCCCATCATAGTGGTTAGTGTACATGCCCCGTATATGGCTGTAGACTGCCTAGCGGGATTCGAATCTGACCTGTGGCTTCTTCACCACGTGTCAATCCCCACTCTCTCCCTCCCTGATTTCTGACTCTATGCACTGTCCTATATCTAAAGAAAGACATGATGTTATGCCAGTGAAATTGATTAATGTATAACATTTAGTTAGTAGAGTTCAAAACGTCTAAGAGTAACTGAGAAAAAAGGGTACCACTAAACAATACTGTTCCTCTCAACTTTATTTATTAATGCTTTATTAATGCCCAGATAATCATGAGGTAATGTATGACCCATGAAGAACAAAGCCATGCATTAATCAGCATCTACAGTGTATGATTGACATACGGGTAGTACATGAGTTGCTGTGAAAAATGTCTGCATTCACTGATTCATTCCATAATGACTTATTTGTAATAATTAGTCATGCTAATTCATTTGTAACACAATGGGCCAAAGCCATGGATCTCTGCTGGGATGCCCCTGTGTAGTTTCTTAATGAGTTAATGATTGGGTTCCACCAATTAAGTAACAACATGATTATGTACTTGTCAATAATTAGTTAATGATCAATTCAAACAGATAATTGTTTCACTTTTAAGACAATACCCAGTAGCAACAGTAATAAAGTAAAAACAGTCAGCGATTCATTGTTAGAAGGAGTCATACATTCGCTCGTAATTATCTTGGCATTTATTAAGCGTCACTTTTTATGTCTGATGTATTTTTCTTCAGATTGTCATATTTAAAGAAGGGTGACAATCCAAACACAACACAGATCAAAGACTCCCCCTCACACCAGAATGTTCTATGACAAATCAAGGTGAGTAGCCTTCACAGGGAAGAAAACAGTCATCATCATCTTCTCTCTTATAATGAGAAAGAGAACCCAGAAAAGGGTGCTGATGACACATAGAATATAAAAAATGTGATGATAAGTTATATGATCGTAGGAATAAATCATGCTAAGCCTGTATAATATCTAGTAAGCTTTTTTGTCAACACATTGTCTTCATGGCAGCTGATTGGCCACTGTCCGCCAATAAGGCTGTGTAACGTTGTTAGGAACCACCAATATCAAATGTTCCATGTTTTTGTCCTCATGTTGTTTTCATCCATCAGAGGCTCAGCAGCTGCATTATCACACTGAGAGCGGCAAAGCCTCCTAATATCCACACAGCATATGAATGTCCGCATAAACCCCACAGATGAGGATTTTATTTATCACAGTGACCCTGATCTGCCCAACACATCACAAGCTTAACTTGAAAATATGGGTCATATGGGATCTTTCATTTTTAAAAACAAATGTAAATCTGTCTTTAAGCAGAAATAATTATACAAATGGAGAGGATTCAAGGATGTATTTATATTTATGGCCATGAAAATCAAGGACTTTAGTCAAGCACTGTCTTTACAGCACAATAATTTCAGTTTACGACGATGCCATATAGCCTATATGCAAACTACTTCAGTAAAATGATTTGTGTATTAGGTGATGGAAAAATTGACGATTGTTATAAGCTTTAAAATATTGTGAAGAAGACTCAGAAAGTGAAACCCAGGATGGGGGCGATTTCTCTGAGATATCTCAGCTTCCTTGGCCCCCTGTGAATTGTGAGATAAAAGCGGAGGAGCCATTTTTTATTTTTGTAGTAGGATGTGAGAAATGTTTAAAAAAAATCAATTTCATATGAATCATCAATATCATTCAACATTACAACCGTTCACCCACTGGTTGGGCTTATGTTTCTATGTTTTACTGCCTATTTTCGAGATTTTTAAGTCCTATAGGCTACGCCTGGGGGATATGATAAAGCCAGAAAAAGTGTGTTCCAGTTGATCAGATTTTTGGGACTTCTGGTAGACATCCACTTACACTATTAATACCATTTGATAGTGTTAATCAATGTGATAGGAATGGCATAACAGTTAGCGATAATGTTAAGCTAACCTCCATGTCCTCTTAGTCAAATATTTTTTTATCAAGTTAGCGGTTATTAACTTACTACCTAACTAATTAACTGACTAATTTTATCTAATGACGATGTCAACTTAGGCTACTTACAGTTTTTTAATCTAGCGAACAGAAGCCTTGAAAGTTTACCAGCTGACTGTAATGCTTACAATGTTAGCTAACTTATAACTGATTTCATGACACATTAACTTATCAGCTTATAGAATTCAATGTCCTTATTACCATTTGATAGAAAACAATATGATTGGGATGGCAATGACTTCTAACTTGCAATAATGTTATCTAATAAAAATGTGAACTTGCTCACAGTAATGTCAGCCTAACACATGTTATCTTACATAGCAAACCGTAATGTTAGTTAGCTAACAATAATGTTATCTCGGCCTAGCTAATGGTAATTTATTTTAACCCACAGGGTGTTGAGGCCTATTGGTTATAAGATAACTAACAATACTGTTATATAGAACACATTTTAATTAACTCACAGTATTGTTATTGAGCTAACATTATCCAACCTGTATAACAGCAATATATAGGCTAAATGGAAAAGTTTACTAGGAATGCCAGCATCTGCTAGGGTTGATCATTTGCTACCATAAAACTAAAAATTGCCCTAATGTGAGTATTGTGAAATGCTGTTGAAATCAATCAATCAATCAATCAATCAATCAATCAATCAATCAATCAATCAATCAATCAATCAATCAATCAATCAATCAATCAATCAATCAATCAATCAATCAATCAATCAATCAGCCAGCCAGCCAGCCAGCCAGTCAGTCAGTCAGTCAGCCAGTCAGTCAGTCAGTCAGTCAGTCAATCAATCAATCAATCAATCAATCAATCAATCAATCAATCAATCAATCAATCAATCAATCAATCAATCAATCAATCAGCCAGCCAGCCAGCCAGCCAGTCAGTCAGTCAGTCAGCCAGTCAGTCAGTCAGTCAGTCAGTCAATCAATCAATAAATCAATCAATCAAACAATCAATCAATCAAATAATCAATCTTCTTTTGTATAGGGCCAATTTGTAACGAGTGTTATCTCAAGATAGTTTACAAAAGAGAAGGAAGTGTGAAAGAAAGTGTGCATAGATACGATAGATTGAGTTTGGAATTTAATCAGTACTGTGTCATTTTCTTCAATCTTCACCTTTGTCATTTCTTTTTCAGGTATGAAGAGGTAAATATCTGAAGGATCCACCTCAGAGACTGTTACATCCTGTTCTGTAAACCTTTTTGTCTAACAAAAAAATTAGGGATGTAGTTAGAAGTATAGGATGTATGACCAGACTGCTGTTACAGCATGTAAGATAGCATTCCTTTAAACATAAATTATGATTTTTTTCCAAGAACAGAACAGAAGGTGGATTCCTGCAGGATTAAGCCCCTGACCTAACTGTACCCCTGTCAGGACTCAGGGTGTGTGGGTGGACTGATGCCCAACCCTCTTTTCACTCCTGCATCATGCCTCATTTGTCCCCGCCTGAACCCTCCATGTCTTTGTCAAATGACAAGAAAGATAGAATGAATGCCTTCTATTCTTAAGAACTCTGATTTACAAAGAGCAGCAGGTCGTGAAAGTGAACCTGCACATATGAGGATAACATATGAATGACAGCCTCTCTTAAACACTAAATCATGATTACAGTTTAGCAACATCATTTTAGAAAACTAAAGAAACACTGTAAATACACAGGAGAGGTGCTTCAAGTATTGCCTTAAAGTACACCACATTTTATTTTCAAGGACATTTAGTGAGCCTCAGATGTGTCTCATAAGTACATCACAGGATTTGGAAAGATAACATGTCGACTACACCGCTCAGAAGAGATTCAAAGAGTGTCAGTGTCTCGTTGTCTGAAAGCTGCGAGTAATCCATACATTGTTAGCAGCAGTGGCACATAATGTTCCAGTTGCTTCGATAAGAGAACAACATGTCCTTGTGCAGAAAATACCCACGTTCATATCAAACAGTAGGATTAACAAACAGATTGTTTTAAAAAGAGTTTTTACTTGCTAATATTTGTTACATATAGGATATTGCAGCACACAGACATGGTGTTTTGGTTCTTTTATTTTGTGCTGTCAATTTGCGGGCTTGAGCTCTTAGTGTCAACAAAAGGTGCCGTAATGGAACGAGACGTGCAGTTTTTTTCGTTCAAGGGAGCTGATGGTTTTGTTTCTTTTCTTCCAGCTTTACAAGAAATGAAAATTAAAGCATATTTATTGTTCCTGCTGCATTACACCATTACTGTCCTTGATCTATTAAGCCTATATGTATGAGAGAATGTTTTTTAAATAATTCATTTTGGCTTGACATTGTTAGAGCTAACATACATTAAACCATAGGCCTACATGTTAAACATGTATGGTTTAAGACCAACAAGCTTTTTTACAATATATCCTGAAGTTGATGGATCTATGCAATAATTGTTAAAACATTTCACTCCAAACCACCACAACTGTAAACAGGTCCACAATATGACTGTCCAGAGCACAAATGTAAATCGTACAAACTGTCTGTGAAATAGCATATTACTACGCATATTAACGTCTGTTTGTGGCTACAATAGTTATTATGGAACAGAAGGCCGAACTCAGGTAATGAGGTATAAAGAGCTATAAAGTCAAATTGTTGTGTTTCACGCACACTCCTGAAAACTTACATGGAATTTTCGGTGTGAGCGGCATGTGTGAACGTAAAGGCAGATTATTTCACTCCGACATTAACCAGAACTTTTCCTGCCAGCCACCTCGTAAGATTTCCCAGTGCAGTTGGGATGGGTTGAAGTTTGAAAGCAGGAGATAATATTCAGAGCATGCGAGCAAGTGGGTGGGGGCGATGAAGTTTATCACTCAACTGGTGAGAGGCTGGTGCACTTGTCATGCGTGCAGTGACGTTGCTTCATACTCTTCTCTGCTTGCAAGTATGTTCTTTACCACTCATGAGTTGTGAATACGTTCAACAACAAGTAGCACTGATATAACAGTAAAAAAAACAGTAACGTGTTGTGCTCTGTCGCTTCATCTTTGTTACATCACAACATGGACCACAATGGGGCTCTTTGATACAGATGGGTAAGACATATCCATGATGCTTGCTCATCAATGGTTTTGGTCTTTTGATGCGGTATTTCTGACAATAAAACCAATCGAAATCTTAACCATTAAGAGGTGCAGTGTGAAATTGAATATCTCTAACATGACCTGCTAAACAGATATAATCCAATTCAAACAAATGTAATGTTGTTACAGCAGCTGAGCAAAATGTGTTTCCAGTAATGGATTCCGTGGTTGATTCCTGCAGTGTGATGGCTGCACATTGTATGTGTTGTTATCCTGATTAAGATGCAGAGAGCAGAGGGCAGACAGTCACAGTGACGTACGGCTGCTGAACAGCTCGCAGCTAAAAAAAGAACAGCGCAGGGAAACATCTTCACACAGGATGCATGTAAGCATCGACCAGAGCTGTGATGGTGGAAGATAACACAATTTGTCCATTCAGAGAGAGGGATTCGTGTGCAGATGTGCGGGGGGGGGGGGGGGGGAATATACAGGGTCTCCGATCATTAATTTCATGTTGTAAATCTCCGTTATGACAACTGTATGTGGTTTGATTACATGCTTGTTGTTCTACAGGTTGTGTTCTTAAACCTATTGAAAAGACATGTTTGGGTGCCACATCAATATAAATAATCATTATGATCAATGAACCCAGGAAAAGAGGGTTGTTGAACGCTGTTTTCACAAAGTAAACCTGTGTTTTGTGATGCCAATTAAGAATTGTATTGGTTAAGTGTTTTTTTTTATTTGTAATTGTTAAATTAATAAATTAGATCAAATCCTTATTTTAGGTGATGTTACATACATGTCAGTCGTCCCTCTCAATCCCTGACTGTTCATTTTATGGACATTCTTGAATCTTTTAACCTCAATCAGCCAATACAAGAACCCACACACCCACAGGGCCACACACTTAGTTTTATACAGTGGACTCAGCCCTGACAACTTTGAGACAAAGAATATCTGTGTTTCTGGTTTTTATTCTCTGTTTGCTAGCAAGTTTTATAAGCTCACCCCAAATAAGCTTCCAAAAGCTTTTAAAAGAGGACCATTTAGAGATGGAACGTTGCTGCTGAATAACAGACCAGCCGAGCCATGGCTAACTGAACCCATACACGACTTAAGGGGGGCTGCAGAAGAAATGGAAGAATGATAAAAAAAAGTGCGTAAGTATTTTAGGACATCTGGAAAGAAGCAATGAAAGCTATCAAGACGCAGTTAAAGAAACTAGAGCAGCATTTAGCTATATTAATA